>CM070520.1:25540237-25761071 GCA_036346375.1 Guadua angustifolia
ACATCGGTTGTCCCTTGTCTCGTTACATTCAAGTATTTACCTTTTGCATATTTATCAATTGCTTGAATGTATTAGAATTGCTTAGTATTAATTGATTGTTCAATTTAGCAATTCTAGTGTAGAGATATAATTTAGTTAAGTGCACTAGTGAGCCTAGTTGATTTAGGCTTTAATTGTCAAAACCTAGTTTATCGCTTCCGCATATATATTTGATTAGGTTTTGACTTAGGGGTGTATTAGGGCGATCGATTTTAGTGAGCGATCGAATTTCGTAAAACGCCTATTCACCCCCCCTCTAGGCGCATCCTCGACCCTACACCAAGCTCATAGAATTAGAAATGCTCTTTGCGTTTCTTGTGAGGCCCTCAAGATTGAGGCAGCCGTGTTGAGAGAGAAAAATACACATGCAGATAGATTTTCTCCTTCTGGTTCTTCTTCTCATCCCTGTTCTTCATGTGCCCCTCTCTTCTGGGAGAGTGAGTATCTCATGAGCACTCTTAAGAAGTTTGTAGGAGGTAAGAAGAAACTTAATCTTATTGATCTAAACCAATCCAAGATTAGCAGATTCAATTAAGGTCTAGGATTCGACTACTTGGAGCACGCTAGGACTCATCCTCCTACCATTGTGCATGGCTCCAAGAGTGGTGAGATCATGGTTACTCCCAGGGTGAGTACCACTGTGTTTAGGTCTACTGGAGTTGTCCATGGGACTTCTGACCAGACGGTTGCTACTCCTGTTACTTCTGCCTCTAGCAAGGTGAAGTATTCATGTACTTTCTGTAAGAAGGATGGCCACCTAGTAGATTTCTGCTTCAGGCGCGCCAAGATCACAAGGCATGAGTGTGTTGCTGCTCTTAGAGGTATTCAGGGTCATCCCCGAACTCTGGGTGCTCCTAAGGCACACATTGCTACTAAACAGGTTAGAGAGTCGCCTGTTTTTGGGCAGCGTCCGGGACTTAGTTTCCATATTGTTCATTCGAGTTTTAGTCTTGGACCTGCTCATGGTCAGTTTTACTACCGTCCCCTTGATATTCCTCGTTTTTCTCATCAAGGTAGATATCAGCGGCGTGAGGTGTTTTCTAGTAGGAGAGTCAGGCAGCTTCATTGGGATGGTCCGGCCTTTGCACCACGGTGGATCAACCCAGTCTCAGCTTCCAAACCTTCTACTAGGGTTGCTACTTCTGATCTTGTGAGAGTTGAGCATCAGAGAGACAGTAAAGTCCAGTCTTCTTCTTTTGTGGCTGGTACATTGAGGCATCGTGTGGTTTAGTACTGGGTTGCCAGATCTTCACTCTATCCTAGTACTAAGTCATCTCTCTATTCTTTGCCTTAATCAGGTTCGTCAGAAGGGGAAGGGAGATGTTTGGATTGTTGACTCCAGTTGTTCTCATCATATGACCTGAGACTCCCATTGGTTCTCTTCCCTAGTCTGAGCCCCCGATGATGAGTTGATCACTTTTGGGAATGCTTCTTCAGGTAGAGTCATTGCCAAGAGTACTGTTTGCATTAATGAAAATTTTATTCTTAAGGATGTTGCTTTGGTAAGTAAGCTGCATTATAATTTGCTTTTTGTTTCTCAGCTTCTCGATGACTCTTTTGAGGTAGCTTTAAGAGTAGTGCTTGTAGAATCCTTGATTCATCAGGGGAGTTAGTTTGCGAGATTTCTAGATTTGGTAGAGTCTTTCGTGCTGATTTTTCTGCTTATTCTGGAGACTCTCTTTGTTGTTTAATTGCTTCTGAGTCCCGTGATCTCTCTTTCTAGCATAGGAGACTTGGTCACATTGGCTTTGATCATTTGACTAGAGTTAGCAGCCACGAACTCATTTGTAGTCTACCCAAACTCAAGATGATCAAAAACTTAGTTTGTTCTCCTTGCCGACATGGCAAGATGGTTACTTCTTTTCATCCTCCAGTCACTGTAGTGATGACTGATGCACCAGGACAGCTTTTACATATGGACACTATTGGTCCAGCTAGAGTGCAATCAGCAAGAGGGAAGTGGTATGTCCCTGTTATTGTTGATGATTTTTCAAGGTATTCTTGGGTATTTTTCATGGCCTCGAAGGATGAGACTTTCTCTCACTTCAGGGGTTTGGTCAGTAGGTTGGCTATTGAGCTCCCAGGTGCATTACGAGCTATACGCAGTGATAATGGCATGGAGTTCAAGAATTCCTACTTTGAGAGGTTATGTGTGGAGTCTGGTTTAGAGCATCAGATCTTTCTCTCCCTACGCCCCTCAGCAAAATGGCGTAGTGGAAAGGAAGAACAGGACTCTGGTTGAGATAGCCAGGACGATGCTAGACGAGTACAGTACTCCCAGGAAGTTTTGGGCTGAAGTTATAGCTACTGTTTGTCATGTTTCTAATCGCATTTTCTTGAGAGCACATTTGCATCGCACTTCTTACGAGTTGAGGCATGGGTGAGAGCTTAGTGTTTCTCATTTTCGCGTATTTGGTTGCAAGTATTTTATCTTGAAGTCTGGTAACCTAGATAAGTTTGAATCTTGTTCTTTTGATAGTATTTTTCTGGGTTACTTGACTTCTCGTAGCTATAGGGTCTGGAGTTGTGATACGAATAGGATCATAGAGACCCATGATGTGACCTTTGATGAGGCTAGCCCAGGAGCTAGACCTGATATTTCAGGCTCTTCTTATCCCTCCGAGACCATCTTCGTTGAGGATGAGGATGATAGAGATGTTGGTGTTCCACCTGATCCAGTCTCCTCTACACCTGAGGTGCCTCCTGTTTCTATTTCTGCACCTCAGGGAGACTAGCTCTTGCCTTTCGACTCTCCTTCAGCGGGTGGCTCTATTCCTGCCTCTTCTGTTCAAGAGGTAGAGGCCACTTCTGCTTCTGGTCCTCCCCATCATATCCAGAAATCTCATCCACCTGATCAGATCATTGGTGATCTATTTGAGTATGCAACGCGAGGCAGTATGCCATGAAGAGGATGGGTGTGGCCTTGAGGCACTTTAGGGTCCTCATGCGCAGTGAGTACGTGTTAAAAGGCCGCACACCATTCAAGAGGTATCCGTTCATGACTCCTGATGTTTGGGAGGAGTTCACAAGGATGAAGGGCATGCCCGAGGTAGAGCAGCTGAGAGAGAGGAACACCGCTATCCAGAGGCATAACACGCACCCGCACCACCTCGGTATAGGCGGCTACGAGGGGAAGAAGGCAAAGTGGGTGCGACTAGCCGAGGAGTGCATGAACTCCGGGATGGCGATGCCTTACTCCCACATATGTGAGGAGCGGGCACGTGACTGGGTATTAGCGAGGACAAAGAAAACCGCCAACGGGCAGCTTGTAGTTGCAAATTCCGCTACCACGCACGTCGTCTCTCCATCATCGTAAGGTACCTAATTTAGTGTGTTGCAGTAGACCCAACTTGTATTTCAGATCTAATTCGTACTCGCTTATTACAGGAGGAGGTAAGCCAGCGGAAAGAGTAGGGCACCTTTCAAAGCCAAGGGTCAAATGACATCCTATCGTTTGCGATCGGGAAGCCCGACCATAAGGGCCAGGTGCTTGCCGTAGGGGCGGGGCATATGAAGAAGTCCTACTTCCAAGATGGCGCTATGAGTGCTAGATCAAGATCATGGGAGGCACGTGCAGAGTGCCTCAAGGACACTCTCAGGGAGCAGCTAACAGAGCAGCTGAGGGAGTAGATCAAGGATGAGATGAGGGGGGAGATGATGGTACGTGAGGATGAGATGAGGGGGGAGATGATGGTACGTGAGGATGAGATGAGGGGGGAGATGATGGCACGTGAGGAGCGCCTGAGGGCCGAGATGATGGCGATGATCTCCCAGAGTCAGAGCCATATGCCCTCGCCTCCCGTAGAGAAGCCTCAGCCCCGACCCAGCAGTGGTGGTTCCAAAAATGATAACACTGGTCCCCAGCTACAGGTAATAATTAAATTTTCCTGACTTAAAGCTACGAGTGTAACTCCCACAATGTTTTTCCTCAAGTTCCGCACTTCTTGCAGGCGCCTGCCAAGTGCCAGCTCATCTTGACAGAGGACGGATTTCCCATGGAGGCTGCACACGGGGTTGCATTTCAAGGCAAGGAGACAGACACTGTGCATGGTCAGCCCCTGGGGAAGGGCTACATGAGGGTGCAAGTGGACTACGTCCACGAAGACTTCGTATCACATGTGCTGCAGTTCCCCCCAACGAAGATATCACCACTCTCAGGCAGGCACACATGTCGTTTATCAAGTGGCCCATGACGGGTGTCGTATTGGTCAAGGTAAAAATCCACCCCATCTCCTCTACTATTCCTGTAGTACTTCAACAAGTTACATATGCATGTGCTTCATAGGTTCCTACCGTACCTGTGCCTGCTCCTGCTCGCACATAAAAGGGCTAGCACAACAACCACTGAACCGCGGGAGGCCTCGGTGACTCCTTCAAAGAAGACAAAGCTAACAGAGGCCACAACACCCCCTACAATACATGCAAAGTCTCTTGCCCTGACCTCGCATACTTCTTCTGCGAAGAAGGGAAAGTCGGTAGGCAATGTGAAGACTGATTTCAAGGGCTACGTACATGGAAAATCCTTGATTGCATCCAAGGAATTGAATGCTCTAGGTAAATTTAGTCGCTTGCTCCATGGATGGTACATTGATAAGGTCAAAGAGGACAAGAGTCTAGAGGACTTCACTGTGAGGTATACAAAGGGACAGTTCCACCGCGACGAGGATAGGACATTCCCAGTCAGTTTTGATGATCTATTCCGTATCTACCAATTGAAGGCCGTCGATATTTCTACTTTACGATCTTGAACGCTGTGAGTAACGCACCATACACCTGATGACTTTCATAAGATTTCGCATTACGCTTTCTAACGTTCAACACGAGTTGCAGGGCAATGAGGCAGTGAGCCGTGATGCATCAACAACCAGTTGGGTTTGTTGACCCCGAGCTAGTGTCTGCGACTGTGGCACGGCTTCAACCGGACTTCCTTGCCAACTACATCAAGCGGGCTTTGAATGCTACATTCAAGAAGAAATTCATTCTATTCCCGTGCCATGAGGAGTAAGTAGTACTTTACCCTTCAATTATTTGTACGCACTTATACCGTATGCGAACTCATTTCCTTGCACTGCATGCCATTTAATAAGCAACCATTAGATTATACTCGTCCTCGTTCCAAGTGAAAACACGGTCTACATTTTAAACTCGGTCGAGAACAAACCGATGGCCTTCGTGATCAAGCCTCCTTTGGAGCAGTAAGTACATCATTGTAACCTAACACGTTCTGAATTTAACTACATTTATTTTTTTGACTCAATGGTATCTCTCCAATGTATGTAGGGGTTTCTCAGCCTACGTCAATGAAAGAGGGAAACACGATGTTAAAAAGGGCAAGATGCTGGAGTATAAGCCCTTCAGGGTATAAGTGCCTACCATATATACGATTAATTTTTTCTAACATGTAATCTTCGTGTGTTAAATTCTTTCTCTCTTCATAGTGTCATCAATAGTGCAGCGGTGACCTGTGCGACTTCTACGTCATGCACCACATGGCATTCCTAATCGACAGCTCACATCATTTCCCTCAAGTATATGTACATGAATAATAATACACTTATCCTTTTACATACAAATTTTAAGACTTAAATTACTGCACTACATTTTGTTTTGCTGGAGCTCACTATCATCCATAAGAGCTTAGAGAACAAAGCACTGAACGCCATACAAGATGATTTATGCTAGTGGTACTGGTTAGAAGTTATATCGGAGGACGACAGGTTTAAAAATCCTGAATCATCATACTAGTTCATATGTAAACAATATTAATTAGTAGTGATTGTTAAGCATACTTATGTTGTATGTTGTTACTGATTGTTAAGCATACTTATGTTGTATGTTGTTACTGATTGTTAAGCATGCTTATGTTGTATATTGTTACTACTGATTGTTAAGCATGCTTATGTTGTACTGATTGTTAAGCATGCTTATGTTTGTATATTGTCACCAAATGTGTTATGTGTTGTAATTAAAGTGTTTGTGTTCTATGAATGTGATATATGCATTCTGTGTTCTGCACTGCGAATGTGATACATATATATATGTGCATAGATGCTGATGAGGGTCATCACAATTGGTTCTTATGTGCAACCGATTTTGATAATAGGGCCATCAGAATCGGTTCTTCTGTGAACCCGATTCTGATGATCCATTATCAGAATCGGTTCTTAATACAAAATGATTCTGATGACCATATAATCAGAATCAGTTCTTACATGAAACCGATTCTAATAATCCTTTCATCAGAATCGGTTACAACTAAGAACCGATTCCGATTATAGAGTCATCAAAATCAATTTCACAGAAAAACCAATTCCAATGAGACGGTCATCAACATCGGTTTTAAGTAAGAACCAATTGTGATGATATTGTCATCAGAATCGGTTTATATGTAAAACCGATTGTGATAATTTGGTCATCAGAATCGATTCTACAAAAGAACCGATTGTGAAAATAGATCATCACAATCGTTTTCACAATCGGTTCTTTAATAACCAATTTTGATGACCATATCATCACAATCGATTTATCAAAAGAACTGATTGTGATGACTCTCTATCACAATTAGGCCAAAACCGACCGTAATAGTGCCTTCTCATCACTATCGAATGACTTTCTATCGCCAATAGAACCGATTCTAATAACAAAAAAGAACCAATTCTGATGTACATTCCTGTAGTAGTGAAAAAGAAATAAGCCAGGTGGTATTCACGACACCATGCTCTTCAATAGCATAATCAGTGAGCTTGGATTAATTGAACTACCTCTAAAAGGGAGATTCTACACATGGAGCAACATGTAGAACAACCCCTTCTTCAATAGCTAGACTGGTTCTTCACTACCCTAAATTGGACCTCAAGCTACCCAAACACGATGGTATCTACGTTGGCCAAAAACATCTTGGACCATGCTCCCTATGTAATCAACATCGTAACGAAGATCCCAAAATCATGGTTATTCAGATTTGAAAACTTCTAGGTGGATCATTTGGGTTTCTTGGAGGTGGTCCAGTAGTATTGTCACATCTTGGTCCATCGCACAAACACTGTTAGTCGCCTTAATGACAAACTCAAGAACCTTGAAAGGGGGTCTAAGAACCTAGAGCAAGAGCATATCTAACCTAGCAACTTGAACCACCAACTACAACAAAGTCATTCTTTTCATGGATAGTTTGAAAAAAAGTGCTTCATTCACCACTGAGTATAACTTTAGAAACATAATAAATAATCACCTACAAAGACTCCTTCATTATAAGTAGCTATACTAGAAGAAAAGATGCACCATTCATTGGATGCGCTTTGGGGATGAAAACACAAAGTTTTTTCACTCTATTGGGATAGAGAGATTTAGGAAGAACACTATTACTCAGTTACGAATGGAGGATGGCAGGATACTCACTGACCACCATATGAAGGCAGCTACTCTCTTCAAAACTTTCAAAAATAGGATGTGCTCAACCTCCAATCCCCATATGCTTTTCAACATCTCAGATATCACTACACTAGTAAATTGGTTTGACAAATTGACCTCACAGTCAAATCTCTTCTAGTGGATAAAGTGCCAGGACTGGATGGATTCAATCGTATGTTCCTTAAGAAATGCTGGTTTATCATCGCAAACAAGTTCTATGCTCTATGTAATCAGTTTCACTCAAGAGATCTCAACACCCAAAGCATCAATGGGTCCAAGATAACTCTGATTCCAAAAAAGTAGGCAGTTGAAACTGCTAATGACTACAAAACGATATCACTCCTAAATTCCAACATCAAGCTCCTAACAAAACTACTGGCAAAGATGCTTCGGATGGTCATTCTCTAGCTGGTCCATCGCAATCAATATACTTCTTCAATAAAGAACGATCCAGGACTGTCTAGCTTGGGCATTTGAGTACTTGCACTAGTGCCACCAGAGCAAAAATGAAATAGTGATCATCAAGCTAAATTTCAAAAAGGTTTTCGATACAATAGAGCATTCACTCATTATTGCGGTTATGGAATAGAAAGGTTTCCCTCAAAGATGGATCAACTAGACTCATCTGATTCTCTCAATATGATATTCCTCTATTCTCCTGAATGGAACTCCTGGGAAACAATTCCAATGCAAAAGGAGAGTAGGACAGGGTGACCCCTTATCTTCTTGCTCTTTGTCCTAGGGACGGACCAACTCCACCTAGCAGTCAACAAGGCAGTTGAAAAAGGAGCTCTTAAACATCCAATAACTATCCTAGGGGTCTTTGACTTCCTCTAGTCCAGTACGCCGATGACATACTACTCATCATGCTGGCCATCATATTTTAGCTACTTTTTCTCAAAGGTCTACTCAATACCTTCAAAGAATCAATGGGACTAAAAGTTAACTATAAAAAATCCTCTATGTACCCTATCAACATTGATGACAAGCGATTACTTCGACTAGCCAACACCTTTAGATGCACTACACGAAGTATGCCATTCATATACTTGGGCTCCCCTTAGGATTATCAAGAACAAAGGTCAAACACTTCTCTCCTCTTATGGACCATATAGATAAACGGCTATCAAGTAGTGCAATACACTTGTTCCATGGAGGCCGCCTCCCCATGGTCAATGTAGTCATGTCACTCCTATCTATTTACTATATGTGCTTCCTCAAGCTACCAAAGACAGTCATCTCCCAAATTGATAGAACCCGAAGTCACTATTTATGGAGGAGGACCCAAAGCCTTAACCACTATTGCAATTCTTTAGCATCCTAGGAGATTGTATGCATGCCAACAAACAAAGGAGGAATGAGAATCCTAAGCTTGCATGTTCAAAACAAAGCACTACTCTTCAAGGACCTACACAACTTTGGTTTATAAGGGTAAGGGAGCACCCCCTCATTAAGCTAGCTTTTTGGGGGGAGATGGCCCAAGAGACCTTGGCCCGCTGCTCTGGTTGGGCCTACGAGTATACTGCAGTCCAACGACCTGGAGTCCGAACGCGCTAGGTGTAGCGGTCCGGCTAACAATTGGTATTAGAGCCCAGGTGGCCCCAGGTGGTTCCTAGATAATCTCGGCCCGATGTGTGAGGGGGAGATTGTTGGGAATAGTCCCACATCGGTTGTGGAGAGGGCTTGAGCATGGTTTATAAGGGTGAGGGAGCACCCCCTTATTAAGCTAGCTTTTTGGGGGGAGATGGCCCAAGAGACCTTGGCCCGCTGCTCTGGTTGGGCCTGCGAGTGTACTGCAGTCCAACGACTTGGGATCTGAATGCGCTAGGTGTAGTGGTCCGGCTAACAACTTCTACAATAGCGGAAGCATCCCTTGGGTCCACCTGTTGTGGAATTTTTACTACAGAAACTAGGTCCCTCACTCCATAACAAACTTAGGCTTATTCTGGTAGAGGAACATCAGGAACATGAGCACCAAATTTAGAGGCAAAGTAGTCATTACCCTAGGATCGGGTACAACTGTAACACCCCGGCGCCAAGCGCACTACGGATGCTACCAACCCTCTAAACTCTTAAGACCGGCTTAGAAACTAAGCCACCGAAATTTACAAAATTTTGGTATGACCTCTCTAGAAAGTAGGACATCCACTCAACAGACAGGAAACAGATGTAGTTATAATATCATTCTAGCAGGTCCTTAGTTAATCAATCACACATCTAATAGAAATTAATAACTCCACCCCTTAAATATTACAGGACCGGAACCCATTAAACATAACTGCAAACAACCTCTTACAAGAATTTTCACGAGATATTAAGTTCAGAACTATAAATCAACATGTTGGAAAAGTGATGATGCAAGACGTGATTGTGCTACTACCCCCATCCATGCACGCCGACTTCAATACACCTACAAACATTAAATAACAAGCGTGAGTTCAAACTCAGCAAAGTACACGAGACTAACAATTCCAATTTATCATAAGTAAAACAAAAGCTTGATCATAAGAGCAAGTAGTACAAATGAAGCAACATCCGGACAATACGCATTTATACCCATTTAAAGCAATAACTTGATCATACCAAAATTTGCCGCAATCAAGTCATCAACTTGATAATAAAACCATTCAATGCCTAAAAAGCATTACTTAACTCTAAATCACAACGTCTCCCGACTCAACCACCCCTGTTTGCAACTCAAACCATTCCCATCACTTTTAGTTGAGTTCATAACTCGACTTCCCTTCACGATATTCATACAACATAATTAGTACGGCAATGAAATGCGCTAATTCATCAAATTCGATTCAACCTCCCCTTTTTGGGTTGAGTCCACGACTCAACCCTCCTTTACCATCACTGTAAACCATACTTGCAATGCTATGCAATGTGATATGTTTCCATGTTCAAATGCACTTTTCAACGAGTATACCGGTATAGCTGAGTGCACACCTGTCGGTGTACACCCTCTCATTCCCAACCATCCCGTGGTGGGGCCTACTTTACTGACTCGCTCCCATACATCCGCGTGTATGGGACTACGAGGTAGGACTTTCGTGTTCACTACGTGTGAACACAGAAGCCCGCATCGACATGGGTCACCTCTTCCTTTTTATGAATGCATATCATGAATGCAAGGATGCAACATCAATTCTCAACTAAAACACATTTCAATCAACATACTTAACTCAATTCCCCAGACGGGGCACAATTAAGTACATCTTTTGTAAATTAACCACGAGTATCCACATACCCCCTACTCGCTACTCACTGCAATATTAACAAAAGTATAGTAAACTCACCGAGATTAAGGCTTACTAGTGACCACACGAATCCAATAGCTAATCATGTCCGCGAAGGGACGATCACCAACATAACTCATACTTGCCACAATCAATAGAAATTAGCCATGAACAGATAAATAACAACGAACAACTCAATTAGGCACACAACTCAATGTACTTGCCTTTAACGTCTCGAATTAGAGTGGCGAGAAGTTGATGCCACTCCTAGGGTCACACCACCTGCAAATATATACATTCTACTCAAAACATACCAACAAAACAAACACAAGACTTATAACGACTTCGATCCTACGATCCACTCCCAAAACCCGAAAAACAGAAATCTGCTTAACCGGGTCAGCAGCGTTCTAAAGAGTCTAACTCCTAATTGGTTTAGCCGAAAAATGGGATCTTTACCTCTACTTAACCATAAGAGGCTAAACTACAGCTACGACATAGTCACTCATGCGAGAGATGCCATGAAGGCCACCAAATCACACACTAAAGTTCAGCCGAAAAAACTAGGCTCGCTGAAAATTCCCAGCTTCGGGACAAAACTTCCAAATAGCGTAACTTTTGATTAGCTCAACGGGTTTTCGTGTTCTCATACTCAAAACGACCGCAAGGGAATAAACTACAAGAATAACATAGCCATTCCCTTGGCCAATGCACCAGCTGTTCCCAGATAGATGATAAACAGAGGGTACCAACCACTCGGCTCATTCTGGACAGCCCTCAGTAAAACAGTCATAACTTCTAGACGGATGAACGAAACTTAGTGATTTCAGTCTCTATTGAAAAGTAATTCAATTATCTATAACTTTTGCAATAGTCAGATCCCTAGGAAACGCATGCAGAATTTTCAATTTCGCATTATAACAGAGCACACGAATCTGCTCGAGAAAACAAAACTGCACAGGTTCTAGGGTTCCACCTCTAATCCAATCCATACACCACCAAACAACCAAATAAACTCCATGACAAGAACCCTAACCCAGCCACCCAACCACACCCCAAACCCTAGATTTTTCCCTCACCTTGGCTCAAGGGAAAAACTGCAAAGGGGGAGGGAGGAAGGGCTCACCGGCCATGGGGAGGTGGGGGTGCCAGCCAGGAGGGAGTCCAGGGAGGGCGGCGAGACAGGAGGGAGGCGCCGGCCTGGGGGTGCACGGCCAGGGGCAGGAGGCACAGTGTAACATCTCAAAATTTGGAGTTTTGGAATGTTTAAAGTAAAAGTGAACCAGTTGCCTTTTTATTGCATTAATCAAAGCTTAATCTGAATTTGCTAATAATTAAAATATTTAATTGGAATAATCTATGCTTCAAACTAAAGGTTTCCAATTTTTGTTGGGTTCCTTGTGCTCCAAGGAATTTTTCTATATTTTTGGAGATTTTTCTGAATTTATTTGCTATTTATTCGAATTTATTTGCATCAGAGACCAGTAGGATTGCTTCAGCCACTAAAGATTCCAGAGTGGAAGTGGGAAGAAATTGGTATGGATTTTATTACCGGACTTCCTAAGACCCAAGCAGGTTATGATTCAATCTGGGTGATAGTAGATCGATTGACTAAGGTAGCTCACTTCATTCCAATTAAGACTACCTACACGGGAGATAAATTGGCGGAATTATATATGTCAAGGATTGTCAGCCTTCATGGAGTGCCTAAGAAGATTGTCTCCGATAGAGGAACCTAGTTTACCTCTCGTTTTTGGCAAAGTTTGCATGAAGCTATGGGAACTTATCTCAGGTTCAATACCGCCTATCACCCTCAAACCGATGGACAGACAGAGTGAGTGAACCAGATTCTAGAGGATATGCTAAGAGCCTATGCCCTAACCTATGGTGCCAAGTGTAACAAGTGTTTGCCTTACGCAGAGTTTTCATACAATAATAGTTATCAGGCCAATCTGCAAATGTCTCCTTTTGAAGCTCTATATGGAAGAAAATGCAGAACTCCTCTCAATTGGAAAGAGACTGGAGAAAGACAACTATTTGGTCCTGCTATACTGCAAGAAGCCGAAAAGCAGGTTCAGTTAATCCGAGACAAGTTGTAGATAGCTCAAAGGCATGTAAGAGTTCTGTGAGATAACTGCCGCCAAGATTTGAGTTTCGAGCCCAATGATTATGTGTATCTTAGAGTCACCCCTCTCAAAAGAGTTAAGAGATTTCAAGTAAAAGGAAAGCTTGCCCCTAGATATATTGGACCGTTCAAAGTCTTGGAAAGAAGAGAAGAAGTTGCCTATAAGCTTGAGTTGCCTCAGTCCTTCGCTGGAATCCATGATGTGTTCCACGTGTCGCAGTTGAAGAAGTGCCTGCGGGTGCCAGAATAACAGATGCCGTTGGAAGCTATCGATTTGCAAGAGGATCTCACCTACAAGGAGCAGCCAGTGAAGATATTGGATGTTGCAGAGCGCATGACGAGAAGCAATATCATTCGTTTTTGCAAAGTCCAGTGGAGCAACCATTCCGAAGAGGAAGCAACTTGGGAGTGAGAAGAAGATCTGAAGTCCGAGTTTCCCCACCTATTCTCTAGCCAGTCCGAATCTCGGGGTCGAGATTCCATTTAAGGGGGGGAGGTTTGTAACATCCCAAAATTTGGAGTTTTGGAATGTTTAAAGTAAAAGTGAACCAGTTGCCTTTTTATTGCATTAATCAAAGCTTAATCTGAATTTGCTAATAATTAAAAGATTTAATTGGAATAATCTATGCATAAAACTAAAGGTTTCCAGTTTTTATTGGGTTCCTTGTGCTCCAAGAAATTTTTCTATATTTTTGGAGATTTTTCTAAATTTACTTGCTATTTATTCGAATTTATTTGGATTTGTTTCAATTTCTGGAATTAAACTAATTTGAAAAATGTATTCTATTCCAAAAATCTTTTGGGCCGAATCCTTTCCTCAGCCCATTCACTATTTCTCAGCTCGGCCCAACTCTCTCCCTCTTGGCTGGCCCACTTCTGCGCCTCGGCCGCCTCGCTTTAAGCGGCTGACTTCGGTCCGGCCAAGACCGAAACCCTAGCGTCCCCGCCTGGATCGATCCAACGGTCTCACTTCCCCCGCGTTAGCCAAGCCTCGACCGACCGATCGCCGCTACGTGGAGGGCCTGGATGAAGCCGCGTCGCTCCATCGTGCCGCCACCGCCCGTTCCTATTCCCTAGCCACGCCGCCTCGTTCTCCGCGCTCGGCACGCCTCCTGGGGCTATTTGAGGCCCTGAGATGCCTCGTGCCGTGTTCCCCATCGCGCGCCGCTTCATTTGCTCTAGGTCTTGTTGCCTGGGCCGCTGCCATCTCCAAGAATGAGCTCGCCGAAGTTCGCCACCGCCTCGAACACCTTTCGCCGCCTTGTTCGCCATCTCCGGCGAGTTTCCGCCGCTGCCATGGGCATGGCTAGATTCCTCGCGTCTGCTCTTCCCGATCCTCACCGGAGCTAACCCGATCCGGCACCAAATCGCCAAAACCCGTGTCGTCTCCTTCATCTTCGGCGGAATAGCACCGCCCCTCGCCGTCGTGCGCCCCACGAGTTCTCGATCGTCCGATCAAGATCGGGTGCTCCAGATTTTGCCGCGTCGCCATCGGCTGTTCCGCGCCTCGTCGCCGTCCGATCTGGCCGTGCGGTTGGATTCGTGACTGGTGTCCCGCCGCGTCAACCGCCACCTCGCTGCCCCATCCGTGCCTTGTCAGTCGCCACATCGGCGCCACGTCAGCCCTAGCGCTGCGTTGGCCGCCACGTCAGCCATGCCTACCGTGTCACCCTCCCAGCCCGCCGGTGATCCCGGTCCATGGTGGACTGAGCCACTAACATGTGGTCCCCACACGTCAGTCGAAAATTATTCTTCCTTTTTCTGATTTTCCCGAAATTCCGAAATTCTAGCCAATCCCGTGCTGACACGTGTCACCCTTGGATTTTTCTCTGAATTAAATCTTTCGGGAGCTCGTTCTCGCTCATACGAACTCCGATTGAGCCGATTCAAATTTCTAAATTTTTGTAAAATCGATCTCTATCCTCCAGAACCAATTATTTTTAGTTTTGAGCTTGTTTGCTTCTCTATTTTGATATTTATTTGGTTTTGTTGCTTTATTTTTCGATAGACGCAAATCTCGAAGAATTGAACGGAGACTTTGAAGACCAAGATTCAGCGGTTGAATAGCAAGGCAAGTCGTAGTCTTTGATCATATTGCACCCATGTTTGCAAAAGTACTTTGTTTTATACAATTGCATGCTATTTGTGTATCAAGACTTAGTTTTGGGGGTAGCTATTCACTTGATTGACATTGTGCCACCTTGATTATTGAAATGCCATATACCATTGTTAACCTTAGGTTGGGACATTGTTAGTTGGACATAATCATAGTACCAACATGGGGTTATCATAGCTATGCTTAGCCATGCTTAGTTGTCCGATGGCATTCATATCACCAGTGAACTAATGTTAATCTTGACTTAATGAGATATTGAATTGTGGCTGTTGATCACTGTTGTAAAACTTATTGTACCATGGCAGGCGATGCCATTGGTCTTGGTTGAACAAAATGTTTTCCCTCGGGCAAGTGATCGTGTAGTACAGGGGGTGCTGTCTGGCACATTGGGATGTGGCTGACTTGCCTGAGACAACTTAAGGACTTAATCTTGTGCGCCATTGAACTGGGCCTAACCGTGCAACCACAAGTCTGGTATGGGACAGACCTAGTTGATTAATTTGCATTGTTTACTCTTGAGTACTGCCAATTGGATGTGTGGGTTGAGGGATGGACGAGTAGATTCACATCGCTCAAGAGGGGGCCCCGAGAGGCGAAACCTTAGAGGGCAGTACTGAGTTTGGACGTGCATTGTAAAGGCTTTGTCATGATATCTCTGCGACACACCAAAGGAAGTGTGTTAATATCGATTGCACTAAGAGATGTTCATGTCTTGTGGGTAAAGCTATACAACCTCTGCAGAGTGTAAAACCATTCGAATAGCCGTGTCCACGGTCATGGAGAAGCCCGGGGATTTCACACGGGGTATAGAGTGTTTTCTTGAAATGTGGAATTGTTGGGATGTGAATGGGGAGTTCACTGTTGTTTTGTTGTCTAAAACTATATTGTTGAATTGTGTGGTTGATACTTGCTTCAAATGATGTAGGGTGATGCATCGTCATTCTGTTCATGTTGTCCACCATTGAATTACCAGTTATTTACTAATGTTTTTGTCAATATGCCTTCAATCTATTTATTGTATTTAAATTCAAGTTATTGCTTTCTGCAAATGAACCATATGACTATCCTTTGTCAAATCGTGCATGAATATATTGCATCATTTCCCTACGGCTTGTTGAGTACGTTTTGTACTCACGGCTTTATGCCCCTGTTGTTCAGTTGCTGAGGAAGAACCAGGTAATAAATATCAAGAGGAGGAGTACTATGAAGACTACGTGGACTAGGAAGGCGTTCCCCAGACGATTGCCTGTGGCATGTCGAATGGCCCAAGTTATTTTATTTCCGTTGCTACAGTTTTATTTGTTTCTTAAGCCAAAGAGGCATTGATGTATGAACCTTGACCATAAGGTCGTTTACTTTATTCGATAACAATTTGCTTCTTCTTAGTTATTTCGATGTATGGAATGATATGTCATCTATGTTTCCACTGTGTGCATTAGCGTGATCCTGGACTAGTGCAGTATACACAGAGGGTTTCAGATTTGCATATCCGGGTTCCGACACGCAGGGGAGAAGCCAGGGGCGGCAGTAGGAGCCAGACCAGGGGCGGCGCCAGGATGAGTCGGCTGGGGGAAGGAGAGCAGCAGGGAGGGGAGGCGCCGGGGTGAGTCGACTGGGGGAAGGAGAGCAGCAAGGAGGGGAGGCGCCAGGGAAACTCAGGAGCAAAATGCTAGGGTTCCCACTCCTCATTTCTTCTTTTTATACTCCAACAAAAAGGATACCACTAAACAATAGAGTTAGGAAAAAGAAATGAAGACCCTCCAAAGAAACCAAAATCCAACTTTAAACCCTTAGAGTGAACCAACTAATTTAATTTCTTGGCGCGAAATGGCAATTGTCAGAATAGACAACATGTCGCAAAACTAAACGGCTCGGTAAAAACCTCAATCCGAGAAACTAGGGTAAATAACCAAAACCTTTCACAAAAGCTTCGGCTGCGCGACGATAAATAATTTCTCCCGAAACAAACAAGAAAAATCTTGAATCACGAAGATGGAAACATTTCCGGCCGAAAACCCTAGCAAAAGAGATTTGCGGTATTACAACAACTGCTACCTTTTGGAAGGACCTCTGGAATGGCTAAATCCCATCCCAAAAATACCCAAGACTCTTTTCCTATGTAAAAGAAGAGGACATCTCGGTATCAAAGTTCCTTCAGCAATCAGATTGGCTCCAACACTTCAACCTGCCTTTATCATTGCAAGCACACGCGGAGTTGCAAGACCTCACAAACCATCTACTTAATTTCACTTGTGACAGCTCGCTAAACGACCAGTGGTCATACATATGGGGATTAACTTTCTTCTCATCAAAAAGATACTACAACAATCAATTTTCAGATGCCAGACTCCCAGGTACTGCTAAAATGGGTATGGCATGACAGATGTAGCCCCAAACTGAGAGTCTTCACCTGGCTCATGTTGTAGCAGTGGCTTAACACAAAGACAAGGCTGATGTGAATAAATTGGACTATCCACAATGATACTTCATGTGTATTGTGCCAAGCAACATAGACAGAAACAATCACACACCTGTTCTTCACTTGCACCTTTAGTCAAATGTGTTGGCAACAGATCGACATTCACTAGAACCTGGCAAATGACATCCTGGATATGATCCAACAGGCTCATCAGAATTTCGGCAATCTCTTCAAGGAAATCTTCTTCCTCTCCTCTTTACACATATGGAAACAAAGAAATAAAAAGATCTTTGAGCAAACATAACCCTTGGTCTAGGCTTGGAAACAAAACTTCATTGATGATATCATACTTCACTCTCATAGATTTAAAAACTTGGACAAAACTTATGTCATTCGGTGGATTAACTCTTTGTAACTACTCTTCTAAGAGAGGACTTAAACTTTTTATTTCTATAAAAGTTTTACTATAGTAGAAGCCACTCCTATTGTCTTCCTAGTCAAAAAAATTTGTTAAATGTATTTCTAGTACTCTGTTATTAGATAAAATATAAATAAATAATAGCTAACCTGATATGTCAGATCGAAAAGAATGAACTGTATTAAATTTAGTATACTTCCATGAAAAGTTGCAAAACCATTAGATGCAAGAGGACCTAACCTTCACACGGCAAAGCTACAGCTTTCCGTTAACCTTCCACTATGGAAAAGCGATCGCGGTCTCTTGCAGATTTGATCCAAGGGTTTGTCAATGTCAGCTCTTGCATGGCCTGGCGTTCCACGTCCTTTTTTCTTTCTCAAGCCAATAATTTGTTTGATCTTGTTTCTGTTCCATTAGCACGTCGCTTTACAGGCAACTAGCACCTAGCATGTTTGAGTCTTAATCCCTTGTCATGCGTAAAATGAGCCCTAAGTCCGGGAACACATGTACGGAGCATATATATAATAACCAAGTTTTCAGCATGCTTGCGATGCATTTTTTTTTAAGAAAAAAGAAAGATGATGCGATAGGTGTCTAACTTATACTCTCTCTATTTTTGAATAGATGACGTTTTAGAATTTTACGCTTCAATCAAGATACATGCAGAGGTGTTTATATTGTCCTCATTTATTATCTCACTATTGCTCTTGGATGTTGTATGATACTATATTTCACAGTTATAAATAAAATTGGGAATAATGAATCGTAGGGGTATGCAAGGAAAAATAATTAAAAAGTTGTCTTAAAAGTGTAGAATGACATGTATTTAGAAATAAAATTTGAAAGTTAGAATGACATGTATTCAGAAACGGAGGAAGTAAATTAAATATATTGGACGAACAACCCGTTACCACTGGATTTATTCCATCGATAGAAGCTAATTAGTACTAGATGGTAGCTGGAATGTCCATGCTCATGACGAAAAGTTTTTTTATTAAGAGTCTGTTTGGGGAAGCCGTAATTTTTTTGAAAAGCTACTTTTTGATTTTTTGGGTTGAAGAGCAGCTGTAGTTTTTTTTTATAAAAGTCCGTAAGATAAACAGTTAATTTCCTAGTAATAAGCTACTAAAGCAAGTCAGGTCTAGCCTCTGGCTTTTGCTAGTTATATATGGTTTTTAGCTTATACCAAAAACCTCTTAAATATTGAGCTATTTGGAAGGTGACGCTAGCTTCAACCCCCAACACCCCCCCACACCACCACCAAAATGAAGGATTGAATTTTTTCGGTGGCTTATACACTCTCTAGTCACAAACATATGTCATTTTGAATATATGTAGTCAATATTCCTTTAAATATTTAAATTGGATAGATAAAAATTATATGTGTAGTTTTATCTTGAAAAGTACTTTTATAATACCAATTCTATTGGATTTTATAATATATTACATTAGAAATTAATGGTCAAAGTTATATTTTAGAGACTGTGTCGATGTCTGAAACCACATGTATTAATAAGGACCTTTATTACTAGTTTTGGCTTAGGAGTAGATTCAGGCCAAGTAGCTAGGTTTTCTATGATTTTGCCGTACTATAAAGGGGGGACTATGCACAAATAAAAACCTTGGTTCATAGGCTAAGTCTTTTACATTGCTTGGAGTCAAGGTCACTTCAAAGAAATTTCCCCATCAAAATCAATCCTACTCCAATCAAATATTTTCCCAACTCACACCGGACCAACTTCTGCTAATACAAAATCGGGTCCGGCGCTAGCTCATGTTTACACTGGACCATCCTTTATCTTAGTCCGGCACAAATGTATATCTCTCGGTTATTTATCTCTTGCTTTCCAAAAGTCCACCGGTGCAAACTCCTTCTGAAATTTCTTTCACGGCGGACCAGACAAATTCAGTCTAGTGCAATCATGCAATTCCCAATTTATGGCGGAGCAGACAAATTCAGCCTATGTATGAGCGACCCAGTTGATTTAGTCTGGCAAAAATGCTCATTCCTATAATTTTGGTCAGGAGTACAATGAACAGATATTTAAGCTTAATCAAGCTAAGTCTGTAGTAGTTGAGTTTAGCCTATTTTTGACAGTCTAACATGTCCAACGGCTACTGTGGCAGGTGTAACGGCTAGCTACTGTTCAAATGGCTATATAAGCACTGCCAGAGTATTCCTTTGTAAGATTTTTCATCTCCTTGATCTTTTAGCACCTTAGAGCTCTTAATCCATCAAGGAGACCGTGCTTCACCTCTAAAACTCAAATTCTACACTCCTAAGTGTTATTGCTTCAAACTTAGTCTTGTTAGTGCTGTGCTAGTGAACCAAGTGACAGGGCTTGTGGATAGTCTATTACTTTTGGAACTGAGCGTTCCTAGATAGCTTGGAGGAAGTTTTGGTGCGACCTGTCTAAAAGAGATTGTGAAAGGCCACTACTGTTGTGAGAGATTGGGACTAACCTCACCGGAGTGGTGAAAGAGTCACACTAGTGGAGACCAAAGCTACTGCAACTGGCTTTAGGGGAGCAATACTTCGTTAGAAGTGCTCTAACGTGGAAGTAGGAGCTTGTCTCTAAACCACGGGAAAATTCCTTGTGACTCTCATTTACTTTCAGTTTTTGCATTTCTTTGTTAATTTCCTATTGTTGATCTTTGCTCTCAAGTGTGTTAGTTCTTACTACTTTTGTGATATCTATGCTTTCTTGTAGAATACTTTGGATCATCAGTAGTTAAGTTCTTGGGTTTATTTTAACTAGTGCTAAATTCTGATACTTAAACCTTAAAAATTTTAAAATTTGCCTATTTACCCCCTTCCTCTAGGCCAACTTGATCCTTTCAAGTGGTATCAGAGTAAGGTTTACCTTGATTAGCTTAATCAGCTTTGGTAATGGCTGAGGGAAATGGGTCTGCTACGGTTAGTGTAGGTAGGGTACCCGTTTTTGATGGTACAAATTATGCTTATTAGAAAATTTGGATGAGATGCTATCTAGAGGCCGTAGGAAATGATGTGTGGAGGGTCACAGAGAGACCTTTGCCTCCACGAATCATACCTGAAGGGCAATCAATTTCAGGAGATCCCACTCCCGGTGAGATCCAAAATATGCAATATGATGCTCAAACTAAAAATGCTATATTCTCTTGTTTTAGTATAGAAGTTTTTGATAGAGTAAGCAATCTAGCTACGGCTTATGATATTTGGACCACGTTGCAAGAAATTCATGAGGGCACCTCTAATGTGAAGGAGGAAAAGTATTTTGTAGTCAGAAAAATTTGATCAATTTAAGATGTGCCCTCATGAAAATGCCAATGATATGTTTTCTAGGCTTAATCCTATTGTTAGTGAACTAAAGGGCCTAGGAACTAGAATACCTGATGTTGAAGTGTGCAGGAAAATGATAAGGGTGCTGCCTCTATCTTATCATAGTTTGATCACCTACTTGTCCAACAGTGGTGATCTAAAGAAGCTTACACCCACCAAACTCTTGGGCGAAATTTCAGCCCATGAGCTGACCTTGGCTGATGAGAATGCTCCCAAGAAGAAGTCCATTACTCTCAAGACTAAGGAGAAGGTGCAAGACTCCTTTGATAATGAAGATGATGAGGAATCCAGCTATGAGGAGGATGAGGATGTAAAGAAGCTGGCTCTACTCATGAGAAAGGCTAACAAAATCATGAGGAGGGTCAACACCCAAGATAAAGGGAGGTCAATTTCTCATTACTCAAAGAAAAATCTCTTTTCAAACATCACTTGCTTTGAGTGCAATGAAAAAGGTCACATTCTGCCCGATGCCCCAACAAGAGCAAGAAGAAGGGCAAAAATAAAGGCAAAGAAAATGATGAGAAGGAGAAGGTCCAGGATAAGCACAAAAAGAAATACTTTAAGAAGTGCCACACCAAGAAGCATTCGAAGAAAGGGAAAAGGGAGGCCCACATTGGTGAATGGATCATCAATGAAGAGTGCTGAAGTGATGAGTCCTCCTTCGATGATGATGATGATACAAGATCCAAAGGACTAGCCGAACTTGCTCTTGATGAGTCTACACGACCTCCACCTTCTTTTCCACTTTGCCTCATGGCAAAACATGATGAGGATAAGGTAAATGACTCTCCCTCATATGATGAACTAGTTCATATAATTGAAGAGCTTAATAATGCCTTGCATGCTAAAACTAATTCGGATAAAGCTCTAAAGAAAACTATTTCTAGCTTAAATAATAAAAATGATGTGCTACAAGATAAGTATGACAAATTAGAAGCTAGCTATAATGAGGTTGTTGCTAAACATGAAAAATTTACATATGTTCATGATGATTTGGTGGCTAATCATGCTTTGATTGTTAAATCTCATGATTCCTTAAATGCCAAACATGCTTTACTTGTTAATGATCATGATGATTTGCTAAGTAGACATTGTGAGGTAGAAATAGATAATGAAATGCTTGCCAGCAAATCCAAGATTGTTTCTTCGTGTAATGTATCTATTGCTTATGATTTGTTTAGTTATGAGAATTTTGCTTCTAGCTTGTCCAGTGCATCTAGCTCAATTAGCACTTGTAACGAAAATTGCAAAAATGTTTTGTGTGCTAGGGAGCTCATGATAGAAAATAATGAGCTAAAATTCAAGGTAGCCAAATTTGATAAAGGGTTAGAAAAATATTTCCTTCGTTGTGCCACTCTTGACAAAATCCTTGTGGAGCAAAGGGTCAACTTGGGCAAGAAAGGTTTAGTATATAAGCCTAAGGATTTGCCCAAGAAAAATGGATGGACCGAATCCAAACTAAATTTGTCAAGAAGGGTACTCAATACTATTATTGCCATAAATCTAACAATGCATCAAGAGATTGTATTCTTGCTAGTGCTCCACATGCTAGAATAAAAGGGGGTTGCATGGTAGATGCTCATTACATGTTTTTTGAGGATTTTAGAGGTAAAATGAATGTGAAATATGTTGGCACCTCTAACCTTGATAAGAAGCTAAAAGTCATTTGGGTGCTTAGATCTTTGCTTACAAATCCTTTTGGCCCCAAAATTGTTGAAATTAACACCAAAGGACCCAAAAGTATTTGGGTACCTAAAATCAAGAAATGAACCTCATTGTCTAGGTGAACTATAAGAGTGGTGGCTGGCATTGGGTAATTAACAGTGGATGCACTCAACACATGATCGAGACCTCAAGAATGTTCACCTCAATTGAAGGAGAAAATGATCCCAGTCACAAGATCACTTTTGGAGACAATAGCAAACGAAAGGTGAAGGGTATTGGTAAGATTGCTATTTCCAGTGATCATTCAGTTGATAATGTTCTCCTTGTAGATTCTTTAAATTTCAATTTACTTTTGGTTGCTCAACTGCGTGATCTTGGTATTCCATTGTGTCTTTTCTAATGATGGGGTAACCATTTTTGATAAGAATGAAAAGCTTATTTTTAAAGGTTTTAGATTTCAAAATCTCTATCTTGTTGATTTTAACTCTAACTCCTCGTGCATCTTGACTTTCCTTTTAACTAAAGTCTCCCTTGGCTGGCTTTGGCACATGCGTCTTGGGCATGTAGGTATGTCTAACCTTAAAAAGCTTTCCAAAAATGAGTTAGTGGTGGGATTGAAGGATGTTAAGTTTGAAAAAGATAAACTTTATAGTGCTTGTCAAGCCGGCAAGCAAGTAGCTTACTCTCATCCTATTAAAAGCATCATGTCCACCACTAGGCCACTAGAGCTCTTGCATATGAATGTGTTTGGCCCCAATGCATATGCTAGCATAGGTGGCAACTCTTATTGTCTAGTAATAGTAGATAATTTCTCTTGTTTTACTTGGGTATTATTTTTGCCAAATAAGAGTTAAGTTAGAAATTTTTTTAAAACTTTTGCAAAAAGGGCCCAAAATGAATTTGATTGCCCATCAAGAAAATAAGGAGTGATAATGGATCCGAGTTTATTAATACTAATATTATTGAGTATTGTGATGAGTTAGGCATAAAGCATGAACTTTCAGCTACTTACACTCCTTAACAAAATGGTGTGGTTGAAAGAAAGAATAGAACACTAATCGAAATGGCAAGGACTATGCTAGATGAGTATGGCACTCTTGATGCTTTCTAGGCCGAAGCCATCAACACTGCATGCCATGCCATCAACCGTCTCTATCTCCATCGTCTACTCAAGAAGACTCCATATGAGCTACTGGTAGGGAGACGGCCCAACATCTCCTACTTTCGTGTGTTCGGATGCAAGGTGTACATCTACAAAAAGAGAACACATTTGGGTAAATTTCAAATGAAATGTGATATTCGTTTTATGTTGGGTTATTCTTCTAAATCTAAAGCTTATAGAGTGTTTAATAATTCAACTAGCTTAACAGAAGAAACCTATGATGTTAAATTCGATGAATCTAATGGCTCACAAGGTGAGCATGAGAATCTAGATTATGTAGGTGATGATGCCTTGATGCAAGCAATGAGGAAGATGGAAGTTGGAGACATCAAGCCCATGGAAGACAAAGAAGAGCCACCTACACCTTCCATGGAACCACATGATGGAACACAAGAAGAAAAGGAGGAAATGGATCAAGAAGGATCCACATTCATAAAGAGCCATCATACAATTGCTAAGGATCACCTTGTGGACCAAATCATCGGAGAATTTAGTAAGGGTGTTCAAACTCGCTCTAGACAAGTTTCTTTTTGTGAACATTACTCATTTATTTCTTGTGTTGAGCCTAAAATAGTGAAAGAAGCACTAAAAAATACAGACTGGATCATAGCCATGGAAGAAGAACTCAACAACTTCAAGAGAAATAAAGTTTGGAACTTGACAGAATGCCCAAAGGACCACAATGTCGTAGGGACAAAGTGGGTGTTCTGGAACAAACAAGATGAAAATGGAGTGGTGGTGCGCAACAAGGTAAGGCTAGTAGCGCAAGGATTCACTCAAATTAAAGGATTAGACTATGGGGAGACATATGCTCCCGTAGCTCGCCTTAAAGCTATACAGTTCCTTCTAGTCTTTGCTTCTCATTTTAACATTACTCTTTTTCAAATGGATGTAAAAAGTGCTTATCTTAATGGTATCATTGAAGAAACTGTTTTTATTGAACAACCATCCAATTTTGAAGACTTCAATTTTTCAAATCATGTTTACAAATTATCTAAGGCACTCTATAATTTAAAACAAGCCCCAAGGGTATGGTATGAGCACCTTAGAGGTTTTCTTTTAGAAAAGAACTTTAAAATTAGAAAGGTTGATCCTACACTATTCCTAAAAGAAATCAATGGTGCATTAATGATTTGCCAAATTTATGTAGATGACATTATCTCACTACTACAAAACAGCACATAGGTGATGCCCTATTTGTGGCGGTTCTTTTGGAACCGTCACAAATACATGTATCAGTGGCGGTTCTATATGGAAATTGGCGGAGGACCATTTGTGGCGGTTGCATAAAAAACCGCCACAGATAATACTTAATCTGTGACGGTTTGAAATAAAAGCGCCACGGATAACATTGAGACTATTTGTGACGGTTGGTAGATGGAACCGCAAATCACAGATAATACATTTTACGTGGCGGGTTGGTTTTAGAACCGCCACTAATAATGCTTTCTATAAATATCCCCTGTGCCCCCTGTCATTTGGTCATCTTCCTCCCGAGAACAAAACTCGACTTTTTGATTTGATTTTGTTTGGCCAAGATCTTGTGCTTCCACTTCCTAGAATTGTTCCAAGGTGTGTAAAATATGTCTCCTCTCTTCATTTCTAGTGTAAAATTGCCATTAAAAGGTTTATTCTAGCTTAATTAAGGTTTAGGTGCAAGGTCTACATTTAGTTTGTTTTTATTTAGCTAGCAATTTGTAGATGATGAATTTATTACCTTCTTTGTATTAGATTAAGTTCTCTACCTTATTTAGATGATGAATTTTTGTGAAGCATATGTCAAATATATGTATTTACGATTATTGGATATTAATGATAAATAAATTATAGTTAATATGATAGATGGGTGATCATGAAGTATAAAAATTATAGTTAATATTCGAAGGATATGTATAAAAATTACGTTGCTCTTAGGAAGGATATGTATAAAATTTATGTATTTACGATTATTGGATATTAATGAAAAATAAATTATAGTTAATATGATAGATGGGTGATCATGATGTTAATTGCCTTGCATTTTGAGATGAGGAAATTTATTATATTGCTCTTAGAAGGATATGTATAAAAATTACGTAGTTAATATTTTTCTTAGTTACCATTAATTTTTTTCATTAGCGTGTATATACATCTTGCTTCATTAGTGGGTATTGTTAGTGAATTTTTATGAAGCATATAAACCCAATTTATGTAATTAAGATTGTTGGATGTGAATGAAAAATAAATTTTAGTTAATATGGTAGTCGGGTGATCATGAAATTTTGAGGTGAGGAATTTATTATGTTGATCTTAGGAGGATATATATATATAATTTTTGGTTACGTATGAGTATATATTAAAATTAATTAATTAAGTTTGCAACATTTACTTAGTATTAATGTTGTCCCGTTAGTGCATATTGTTGAATATTGAATAACAATTTATTTAATTAAGCTTTTTGGATATTAATAAATTGCTTAAATTAATGAACGTAGATGGACCGGAGATGGATGTACGATGCGAACCGTTGCAGCCAAGAATATATCGACGGTGTATCTGTTTTTCTAAGGGCACCGAGGAGAACGACTTGCAAAAGAAGGCGGAGTACATACATCGTCCATGCATTGATTGCAAGAATGAGAAGATGTTTTCGAACAAAACCATATCCATTTGCACTTGATCCGGAGGGTTTTGTACCGCTATACAAGTTGGACAAGGCACGGTGAAGAGGAGATCATACTTGAGCGTGATAACGTCGGCGACCACAGCGAGCCGGCAATGTGGCGGTGACATCGATTATGGATCCGATGAGGATAGGTTGGTCGTCGATGACGACATTAACTGCTCAAATGTTGCGCGATGCGGAAGAGAATACACTAGTCGAGAGAGTTTAATCAATTCACGGGTTTGATGGAGGATTCGGAGAAACCTTTGTTCCGGGTTGTAAGGAGGAATACACAAAGTTGCACACGGTGCTCTCGCCATCGAAATTGAAGGCAGCCAATGGTTGGTCCGACAAGAGTTTCACGGCGTTGTTACATCTCTTAGCGGACATCTTGCTCAAGGAAACGTGTTGCCTAAAACCACGTATCTAGCTAAGAAGGTTGTATGTCCCTTGGGATTGGAAGTAGAAAGAATACATGCTTGTCCAAACGATCAGATACTCTATCGCAAAGACTATGCGACATTCATGTATGTCCGTGTGCAAAGCGTCGCGATACAAGCGTAAGGGCGATGGCAATGGGCTATCGAGGTGAAGAAAGGAGCTCCGCAAAAGTGGTGTGGTATTTGCCGGTAATACCTCGTTTGAAGCGTTTATTTGGAAACAAAAAGCACGCCAAATTGATGCGATGGCTTTTCGGAAGACCGTAAGAGGGATGGAAAACTGAGACACCCGGCTGATTCTGCCCAGTGGAGAACCATCGATAGACTCTTCAGGGAGAACTTCGGAAATGAACTGAGGAATGTAAGGTTTGGCTTGAGTACGGATGGAATGAATCCTTTCGGTAACATGAGCAGCATTCATAGCACTTGGCCCGTGACTCTGTGTATATACAACCTTCCACCCTGGTTGTGTATGAAGCGAAAGTACATTATGATGTCCTTGCTTATCCAAGGGCCGAGACAACCTAGCAACGATATTGATGTATACCTACAACCATTGGTGGAAGATCTTGTGATATTGTGGAACAAAGGTGTACAGGTATGGGACAGTACAAACGAGAGTACTTCACTCTCACGCGCATTGTTGTTCTGCACCATCAATGATTTTCCTGCGCTTGGTAACCTGTCCGGCCGTACTATAAAAGGAGCGAAAGCATGCCCCCAGTGCATGGATGAAACCGCTAGTGTGTGGCTCAACAACTCGAGGAAAACAGTGTACATGCGTCACCGGAGGTTCCTTCGCAAGAATCATCCGTACCGCAATATGAAGAAATAATTCGACGGGACAAAGGAGGACAGTTTAGCTCCAAGGCATCTTCGTGGGGAAGAGGTGTATGATATGGTTAGGGATCTTAATGTTGTACTTGGAAAGGGAGTCTTGTAATACGTCGCGGTCCGCATCGAGAAGACCACGTGGAAGAAGAGATCCATCTTTTGGGACTTACCCTCTTTGGAAGGACTTGGAAGTTCGACATTTGATCGACGTCATGCATGTAGAGAAGAATGTATGTGACAGCGTGGTTGGTCTTTTCTTGAATATTCCTAGCAAAACAAAGGATGGATCAAGGCACGAAGGGATCTCGAAGACATGAAAATCGAGCGAGCTACATCCTCAAGACTTTGGAAAGGCCGGCTTTATCTTCCCCGACTTGCTACACTTTGAGTAAGAAAGAGAAAATGTAACTCGCAAGTGCTCGCATGGTGTGAAAGTTCCGTCCGGTTACTCCGTAAACATCAAGAAACCGTATCGATGAAAGATTTGAAGTTAATCGGCATGAAGTCTCATGATTGTCATGTGATGATGACACAAATGCTCCTGTTGCAATTAGAGGTGTTTTGCTCGACAAGGTCCGAGAGGCAATCACGAGGTTGTGTTCCTTCTTCAACACGATTTCACGAAGGTCATCGATCCCGTTGGACTTTATGAACTTCAGCCGATGTGGTAAAGACTCGTGCCACCGGAGATGTATTTTCCCCATCATTTTTGATATCATGGTTCATCTCATTGTTCACCTTGTCAATGAGATAAATATTTATGACCCGTATTCTGCATCGATGTACCCATTTGAAAGGTATATGGGTGTTACAAGAAATATGTACGTAATCGATCTTGGCCGGAAGGCTCAATTGTAGAAGGTTATGCAACCGAGGAGGTTATTGAGTTCGTGGTCGATTACATGGAGGAGGTCGAACCGGTAGGAGTGCGAGATCTCGCCATGAGGGTAGGCTAGGTGGGAAAGGTGTAATAGGAAAGAAATCTACAAATTCTTACGATAATATTTTGTTGAACAAGCCCATTTCACAAGATTGCAACTTGATACTTGAGGTGTGCCCAGATATGGACATACACAAGGGTAAGCTAAGGAGGAAAACCGAGGAAAGTCGAGATTTGGATAACAAAAGAGCACAATCGTTTGTTCACCATTGGTTCAGGGAGCACATGTCGGTGAAGAAACGAGTGTTACATTGAGGTGGTTGGCAAAAGGGCCTTGGTACAATCACGACATGGCAAGGATATGACATCAATGGATATACATTTTACACGAGAGCTCGGGATAGCAAGAGCACTTACCAAAACATGGTGTCCGTATAGATGCTCACGACAACACAGCAAAGACGAAGAGCATCTACTACGGGTTCATAGAGGAGATTTGGGAGCTGGACTCTGATTTTCAAGATCCGGTGTTTCGATGTCATTGGGTACGACTCCGAATGGTGTCAAGGTGGACAAGTACGGCTTTACTCATGTGGACATCGAACATGTCGGATACTGAGACGAACCATTCAGATTTGCGAATCAAGTAGCACAAGTATTCTACATAATTGACCCGGCGAGATAAGAAGCGCCACGTAGTTACGCAAGGAAAAGAAGGATCGTTGGAGTTGAGAATGTCGTGGATGAGGAAGAGTACAACCAGTTTGATGAGTTGCCTCCTTTCAGCGACAAAGATCGTGCCCGAGGAAGAAACCACTCAAGAAGTTACCTATCATCGCGATGATCACAACGAAGGCCAAATTGTGAAAGAAAATAATTAGCTAGGAGTAATGGCAACATGTCGCCATTTATATGGAGTAATGGAAATGTGATGTAAGAAATGTACATTTACATTTAATTAATAGGAAATAAATATGCATGATTTTGATGAGAAAACTTCAAGTCTCGACTAGGCGATGGTGGAGTCTTGTTTAATTGAATTGTGTTTCTATGGCTCTTGAGGAAATGTAGTAGCTTGAATAATTCTATTTACTCAATTTTTATGTGCTCCGGGATATAAGCAGTTAAATGCTTCTAGGACTTATGTTATACATGCTTCATATGTATTAATGTATGGAAGAAAAAAATCATGTATTGTCATATGCAACATGGTTTATTATGATTTCTGCAGCTTTTTAGAGTTATGCATGCTTCTCGAGTTTATCTGATTGTCATCTGTATCTATGGCGTGGGAGGGAGTATACGTGGCGGTTAAGAACAATAACAAATCACAGATAACGTCATCTGTGGCGGTTAAGAAAAATAACCGTCACAGATAACGTTATCTGTGATTTATTGTTCTTAACCGCCACAGATGACGTTATCTGTGATTTGTTATTGTTCTTAACCGCCACGATACTCCTCTACATATAGCTCAGCCCATGCTTCTCAGCACTTCGCAAATTTCGCTTCCCTCCACTTCGTGCTCTAGCTCCTTGCATCCGCCCAAGACGAAGGCTCCTCCACCGCAGCGCCCAGACGAAGGCTCCTCCCAGACCGGCGCCACCCCTTCAACGCCCTCCCAGACCGTGCCGCCTCCCGCGCCTCCCCCACCGCACCGCCTCCAATGACGCGCCCTCCCACCGTCACCGCCCCCTCCGTGCCCTCCCCACCGCCGCCCCTTCGACGCCCTCGCTTGCAGTGCCGCCCCTTCAACCCTACCTAGGTAAGTTAAGTGTATGTGTGTGATTGATTAATGTTGATTGATTAATGTTAAGTGTATGTGCGTGATTGATTGCTGAATTCCTTACGAATGGTTAAGTGTATGTGTGAAGATTTGTGTTGCATCTTTAGTAAGCATACAGTACCAAGCCATTGACAAAAGGAACATGATTATTTGCCTGTGGCTGCTAAGTTACCTTGACAAAACTTCTGCATGTAATTGCAAACAAGGCATACCACTTGTTAACCCCGAAAAGAAAATGGTGTGCAAAGCGATATATTTTGATAGCAAATGATAACAGAGATTCAACTTCTATCAAGTGACCTGCACTACAAACTTGATTTGGAAAGCATTGCTTGGGATTTTAGGACCGACAAATATATGTTGGTTCCATATTTGCATGTTGTTTGCACAAATGGCATAGAGATAGCTTTTTATGCAGGTTTGCATTTTGTATGGGCATTGCAATGAAACTAATGTCACATTTAATTTTAATTGTGTTTTTCAGCATGTAGTAAGCTATGAAATGATATCTGGCAAAAAAATGGTTAATTGTTGCGCATGAAGTTTGCTCTCAAAAATAAACTCTCATCTGAAGTTTCATTCCATGTACAGTTTGCTTGAGATGCATGCTTGCACTTGCAGTTCTTCAGAACTCACATACTTCTGTGATTAAATGGTTCAGGGTTTTTGGGGCTGAAATTGATAAGCATACACATATATGATTGTGAAATGTGTTCGAAATGTGTTTAAACAGAATGAGCTAGAGATATTTAGCTTACGATTTTCATTTACTGCCATCCTTTGCTCTTGTGCTTTAACTGTGCATGCATTTTTACTTTTTTTTGATGATTAGAACACACTGATGCACCGAGTTTATGTATGTGCTGTTATCTGTTGAAGAGTGTAGGTGTATGCTTGTTACTGTATTTTCTGATTATGAGAACCGAGATATTAGAATATGCAACCCTATTCTTAGATCATGCTTTAGTCTTTTAATATGAGTAAGTCCTTCAGTCATTTTGCAATAGTACAAACTTTAAATTCACATGAAGCTCTTAATTTTCGATGGCATTCGCTAACTATTTCCATGAATGTTGTTAATTGGAATAATCAATAGAATGTATCATGATGCTAGCATTGAGTTATGTCAGGTTTTTCATGTTGTTAATTGGTGTGCTCTATGATGAACTTGGTTACTTGATATTGGCCACATTTCTGTGAATGCAAAGGGCGGTCAGTTTTTTGGCTTGGGGACCTTGCTTGTGGGGCTTCTTGTTCAATGATGATTTAGGGATTGAAATAGACTATTTGTGACAACAAAACTTGACAGATTTATTACAGCTTGATTGATTAGTTCAATTGTCATCTTTCTGTATATGCTAGTTTAGACACCTTGTGCTTACTGTTTGGTGACAAGCTTGTCTCAGTTCAGTCCACTCTGTGTACATTTTAAGCACACTAGTAAGCTGTTATTTATGTCTAGTAAGCTTATTAGATTTTAAGCACACTAGTAAGCAATAGAGGTAAGGTTGTCACAAATCAGTCTATTGCTCGTTCCCCGTGGCGAGGAGGGCCTTTAGGCAACCCGACATCTGAGAACACTTTAAAATTAAAACAACTTGAATCATTTCTATTTGTTGCTTTTATGCAAATTTTCCTGGTGGTTATGTACTGCAAATAGAAATTGTAAAATGATCGAGATGGACTTGTTCTTGTTGGCTGATGTTAGTTGAGCTTCATGTGCATGATGTTAGTTGAGCTCATCTTCCTGGTGGTTCTGCACTTGTTCTTGTTGGTTGAAGGTTTGGGTGTTGCTCTATGATGATATTGGGTTAAGAATGTTAAGAACAATTATTATGTGTCTTGGGCCTTGAACTGGTAGAACAACATGCTTCAAATTGTTTTCTCATATCCATATGGCATCTAAGTAGTTAATTTTCTTTTCGCATATCACAGATGATACTTTCCTACCCTCCTTGGAAAATCAAGGCATTTTTATAGTCAAGAATCGCACATTTTCTCACCGTGGTAGAATAACATGCTTGAGAGTGTTGTTTCTTGGTATCTCGCTTTGATTCAATAGTTAGAGATAATTGTTCACTTTGGTAATTCACTTGTCGGTGGTAGAAGTAATTGTTGAACTATGTCTTTGTTATCAATCGATCATAGATATTTAACGGTGAAGTTCTGAACAACTCTTTAATTGTGCATGCTAAGGTGGTAAGGGTTCAAGGCCCTAGTCACTAAATAATTTGTTAGCCCATTTGTGATTGTGGTGAAAATTCTTATTTTCATCCAAACCCTAAATCTGAGAGCAAATCATTCTTATCTCCTCACTATGTTGCTAAGCATTATTTTGTCTATGTTGATATCTCTGATTGTGTGCTAAACAAATACGAGGTTAATTGTCTTTGTAATTGCTAAGTTCTATCTTATCTATGTCATTCTTGTATTTGTATTTGTGACTCGAAATGAGCCATGGACAAGCACTTTAAGGATCTAATTTAGTCCTCAGTTAGTACATCTTCTATCTTAGCACATCTTCTATCTTATTCCATTTGTGACTAAATGAGCCATGGACAGCACTTTAAGGATCTAATATAGTCCTCGCTAGTACATCTTCTATCTTATTCCTCATCAAGACATATTTTCCTCGGTGTGCTAATTCAATATGATACACTTAGTTATTCTATCGTTAGTACATATTTTCTTTCCTCTCTCAAATATCTCCTTTCTATTGAGTAGTTCTAATGGAGCCCAAATCGAGCCTATAATGGAGGAGAGCCCGGCGGTACCTTACCCTCCACCCAACCACCGGTTGCCGAGGCCTCGGCCGCTGTTCGGGGCCTCGACCGCTGTTCCGGGGCCTCGACCGCTGTTCCCGAGGCCTCCACTTCTGTTGCAACACGCCGAGGACGAGGGAAGAATAAGAAGCTCAAGGCGGTACACCATCACGGAGGTCTCAGATATCGGGTCCCTGTTGCATCAAAAAGGCAGAGAAAATACTGGTCAACATGCGGGTACATCATAAGGAGAAAGTGCCAATCACCTATTTGATTGGCATAAAGTGCCCTAAGCCACCAAAGAGGATCGTGGATGAGCTCAAAGGAACCTTCGCATTCCCGAAGGAGTAGAAGAACTCGTAAGGCCGCGATGCATTGATGACCATGGATGCGGCGTGGAGAAACTTCAAGGCAAGGTGAACGTAAATTATGTGAAGCAAAAGCGGTCACCGTCGGAGACTACCCAAGATTACTGACCATCTTGGGATGAGTTTGTGGCGATGAAGCAATCTGAAGCAAAGAAGGAAGTCTAGTGAGGACCACATTAGCATCGCAAGAAGGAATACTCACCCCCACGACTTGGCACGAGTGGGTACACGGTAAAATTGCTCAATGGGACAGCAGAATTACAAGTGATCCAATAGATCGGCACAAGTCCCTTGGTCGGACTACAGACGAGTGAAGCACTACGTGCTAGCGAGGGCGAATCTCTTGTCTCATCGAGTTTATCATTCAAGAGCGGCGAAGACGAAGCGATGGCGCAAAGAGTTCATCGCTTGTACGCCTATCCACCCAAGGATCGTTCCACCCAAACAGGAGAAAGACGAGCTATCGCCGCCCTCGAAACAAAGAGCACCCTTGGTCGAACACGAGGCGTCGGGGTCAAGGTTCCATGGAAGATGGGATTCTCGAGCACGAAGACTCTTATAGGAGTCGGAAAAGAGCTAAAGAACAAAGAGTCAGCGCAGAAATGGAAAGTATGAAGGAAAGGGTTCTGCGAGAATTACAACCCACCATTCACGAACAAGTTCAACAACAAGTACAAGAAGCCTTGAGCCGACGCAGTCGAAAACGCTCTCTCGGCCCTTCTGTGTCGTCGCAGCGATTGCGGGTCCACGCCAAAGACAAGCGGACCTAAACCATTATCCTGTGGGCGACATACATGACCCCACACCGTCACTCAACGCGTGCGTGATGAACATCTTTCTACAGCCGCTACAGGGTAGCTTATCCGTGCCAACAAGGGGTGTCTGCACAATGCCCCGATAAGCGCCAGTTATGCAAAGGTCGGTGGACACGGTAGTTGCACGCTTTGTCGATATCGGGCTAGAAAACCCGCCAATGACGAGATAACAACTCGGGAGGTGCCGCCCACTCATTCATCGAGGGCGCAAGCGTGACATCATCTTGGACCATGCGGTGGCACCCTCTCGACATCGTCTTGGATCATGCATCGCCGACCTCTCTGCGGTGTAATCCGGCAGATCGACCACCAAAGACACGAGAGTGAAATGGTGAAGAAGCAAGATGAGGTAGAAAAGAAATCCATTGAGGGCCCCATAAATATGGCCCCTGTTAGTACTCCAACGCAGAAACCTGTAACACCTGGTACTTCAAAGGACAAACCTACAACCCCTGATCCCAAAAAATGGCACATTAGACAGCCAGATCGGCTAGATCGGGAAGCCAGACCGAGTATGATGTCGTCCGTGAAAAAGTAAGGGCAAGGGAAGTCTGATGAACAAGAAAATCAACCAAGATTGACATTCGAGGTTGGGAAGCCCTTAGTCACCGATTCGAAGTTAAACAGTCTAACACCCATGATGCGGCGACTACATGCATGGTACATGGAGCGATCCAACAAAGACGTACTCCCGAAGGTGATCACTGCAGTGTTCCGTGAGGAACATTTTCACCACGAGGGCTATGGCTACTTCTTAATAGAATTCGATAACATGCACAACTTGTTCTATCATGACGCCTCGACATATGTTTTTGAGATTTGGACATCGTAAGTGTCTAATATATCAATCTTGGTCTACATTCACGTAATACCGATAGATGTCATGTCTAACTATTTCGTTATATAGATACGAGATTCAAGAACTACGAAGAACCAAGGGGCCAGTGGGATTCCTCGACCCGGGAACGGTTTGCCAAACCGAAATCGAGAGAGTACCAAAGGAGGTCGAGGAGTACGTCTATAAAGCTTTGCTTAAACTACAAGACAAGGAGTTTATACTTGTACCATACAATTTTAAGTAAGTTCCTCACTAGCGAGTTAAATTACTCGTTGGTTTCGTTATTTACTCTGACGTAATGACTAATGCCTATGGCATCCAGATTCCACTGGATTCTCGTAGTAATTCATCCAGACAAGAGCAAGATGCTGATCATGGATCCTTTGGATAAACCTAAAGCGGACTATGAAGTGATGACACGCTTAATCAACGAGGCGTTCAAAAGATATTGTCAAGAGCACGAGACACCGCCCATACCGTAAAAACCCTTACAATCCGTACTAAATTTTGATGCATACGCAAGGAATATTCTTATATCGTATTTCATAGTAAATAGCTCCTTCGATGACATCTTAGTTCATTCGATTTTCGCAGTGTCACAAGCAGAAGCAAGGAACAAATCTATGTGGGTACTTCGTGTGCTAGTACATGCGGGAAATCTTAAGTTGCACAATAAAAGACAATGACGTGGAGGTCAGTCATACTGACATGACACATCGATTCGCGCCACTCGATTTCTATATGCTCTCTTAATTGCATTTTTCATACCTCAAACGCCTCAAAGCATCTCACTGTAGGATCGCTTGTTCTCAAATCCAAGCCGTTCAGGCCAGCTCGCCTACTTCATCATGAAGGAAATACTCAACAAAAAGGCGAGTTTTATGACGAAGACAACAACGATCCACTCCTCCATACTCATCTCTCACATCGCGTGTCTCCAAGCTCAAGACCCATAGGCTTCTAGTTTCAAAACTAGTTTAGGCTTTTCTTACTTCAATTCTATTTCATTACAAAGTGTAAATAACTCTTTGTACCTTTGAAATGGGAGCCCTTCTTTCCTCAATGCCACTTCTCTTGTCGGTGGTTACGCTCATTGTAGCATGTATGTTTGTCTTCTTGAGGAACACATGTACACACATGCAGTGGCACTTCTAAATATTTCATGTGTTTGCCTTACATGGTTATTTTTTCATATGAAGTTATTTCATGTGTTTGTAATAGTTTGATAAACTAACCAAGTGAAAAAATTACTTGGTTACTTTGATAAACTAACCAAGTGAAAAAAGGCATATTGTTTCTACAACCACTATACTAGACGCCGATGGCGTGGTATGATGATTCTTCTCATATTTCTGGACCTTATTAATATCATCCTTCAATTCGACATTATTAATATGTATTCTCTTTTATTTACAAGGGTGGCCATGAACTTGATGGTGGGGAGGCAGCTTCTGAAGCATAATACTCCTTTTCTCAAGAAGCATGAGGCTCACCGATCTTTGGTCATGGTCGATTTCCATTTTGTTTTTGTTCTTTTAGAATTGACACGACCATTTCATTTTCATGCACATTTTGATGTTATTAAGCCTCTTATGTGCACATGCAATGATTTCGGAACACATGGAGGACATTGTTGGATTGGTCTTCAAATACCTTCTCCTATTAAAAGAAGAAGGAATCAATGAGCGGATCTTTAATGAGGTAATTGTCGTGCACATGGTTTATGTATTGCACATACTTTTTGAGAAAATTATTTGATGGTTTATGGTTCAGATGGCAGCTTTGTTTGCCCTATATATCTATCATTGTCTCTTCATATCTCAACACATAAATATACATAGATTGGTTCTTTTCTCAAGTAGTAGTCAAAGTTAACATACATATATTGGTTCTTTCTCAAGAAGTACAAAGTATGCAGATGGTCGACATTAGTAAATTGCTAAGCGATCTTCGGCAATCATCATCGTTGGGCATAAATAATCTTTCCCTCAAATGTAAGGTTTTTTGGCCATTTAAATCTTCCGTAGTTGGCCTTACCTTCATATCTTAAGACTTGTTATTTTGTTGATAAGTTATGGCACCATATGATCTGCAGACTTTGCATAAATGAGCATATGAAGCTAAATATTATGCCTTTCTTCTTTGTTTGACCTTAATACTTTTCTCGTGTCTCTATAGAATAATCTGGGAGTCTAAATAATTTGAAGGATCTACTAATTCTATTGAGCCTGGTACAATACATCATATTACGTTGAGAATGTCACTCCTTCTATATACAGTTTGCTTTTTTCTTTTCAATAATTTCATTTTCTAAATTGTATTTTCTGGTCTTATTCCACATGACATCTTTGTAACAATGTACTTAATTATTCAAATTTATATACATAATCCTCCATACCACGTTGTAATTGATTAACTCTCTGGCTCTACTTGGCAAAGAATGGATTCAAAAGGCTCCTACATACCCTCGGCGGTAGTTTCAACAAGTCTCTTAAATCGATTTGTTAGTAGACTACTTGAATGCTTATGGTGAGCACTAATTCGCAAATAATTGCATATTTTTTCTAATATAACAATCCATTTGGGGATTACTCCCACCAACTTTAAGTCTAAATATACACTGACAAATTATTTATGCTTTTTGCAGCTTATGATGCTCACATTGCCGGATTATTCTATTCAATATATCGTACTTCTCTTTGGATTCCGTGTTTGCTGCGATTATTATGGTCCTTTTTGTTTCCTATGCGTGTTTGTGACAAACTAAACCGCTTTCATTGCTCACTCATTGTAAAATATTCATATTGTCTATTGTAATTTCATGCATTATGAAATTACTGGTATTAGACCAGTTTTGAATTGAAACTCAAACACTTAATTGTATATGTTTAAAGGTCTCAGTAGGTGGTTGCAATGACAAGATGAGATGGTTAGTCCTGAAATTTCTGAATATTAGTTACTAAGTTACTTTGTCGTGCTCCTGGAATTGCCTGGTTGCCAACAATGTTAGATTCTACCTTGTATTGTCAGCTTATACTATTTCATTCAATTCTTCATTTGTTCATATTGTATTGTCGACTTATTGTATGACACTTCTATCAATTCGCTTCTGTATGACACTTCTATCAATTCTCTTATATATATTCTATCTAGAGGGCATGGCTAGCATTGCCGAGGCTAGCCACAAATGCCGATTTTTATTTTCTGTGTCGGACTATCGGTGCGGTTCTAGCCAAAACCGCCATCGATATCGAGGTATCGATTCGCGGTTTTTGGCTAGAACCGCCATCGATATCGAGGTATCGATGACGGTTCTAGCCAAAAACCGTCACAAAACTTATTATCTGTGGCGGTTCTAGAACCGTCACCGATAATCCTCGATTATCAGTGGCACTAAATCTGTGGCGGTTCGAAAACCGTCACTGATGGCAGTTTCGAACCTCCACTGATTAGCTTTTTCAAGGTAGTGTCTTTGGATGCACTAATCTCTCCTTTTGCAAGGAATTTGGTGACATGATGACAAAGGAGTTTGAAATGTCAATGATAGCAGAGCTTTCATTCTTCCTTAGATTTCAAGTCAGGCAATTGAAGGAGGAAACTTTTATTTCATAAGAAAAGTACACCAAGAACCTCCTCAAGCGATTCAATATGGAAGAATGCAAGCCAATCAAGACACCTGTGGCAACAAATACACATCTTGATCAAGATGTGGGAGGTAAGTCTGTTGACCAAAATCTCTTTAGGTCCATGATAGGGTCTCTTCTATATTTGAGAGTATCTAGGTCCGATATCATGTCTAGTGTTTATATGTGTGCTAGATTTCAAGCTGCTCCTAAAGAAGTGCATCTTAGTGCCGTAAAAAGAATTTTTTGATATCTAAAGCACACTCCTTGCATTGGTTTGTGGTACCCAAAAGGTGCTCCATTTGAACTTCTTGGCTATTAGGACTCCGATTATGCCGTTTGCAAAATTGATCGTAAGAGCACCTCGGGGGTTACCATTTGCTTGGATGGTCTTTAGTATCTTGGTGTTCTAAAAAGCAAAATTCAGTAGCACTTTCCACTGCCGACGCCAAATATGTGGCTGCAGGTAGTTGTTGTGCTCAAATTTTATTTATAAAGTAAACCTTTTTAGACTACGGCATTAAGTTTGAAAACGTGCCTCTCTTGTGTGATAATGAAAGTGCTGTAAAAATAGCAAAAAATCTGGTTCAATATTCCTAGACTTAGCATATTGAAATTTGACATCATTTCATTCGTGATCATGTTGCTAAGGATGATATTATGTTTAGTTATGTGAGAACTGAGGACCAATTGGTTGATATTTTCACTAAACCCCTTAATGAGGCCAGATTTTCTAAATTAAGAAATGAATTAAATATTATTGCTTTTACAAATATTGCTTGATTTAGTTTTTGGAAATGATATCACATTAAGGGGGGAGCCAAGCTTGCTTGCTATGCATTTCTTGCTACCCACTATGTGAACAAATCAATTCCAAGTGCTGAAATGGGATAGGACTATCTTACTAAGTAAAAAGGAGATTCTACAACTAAAATTGCAAAAATGTTTCTAAAAACCTTTCCTTTCTATGCTTCTATCTTATCCCATCCAAACCATAGCAAATAGGACAAAATTTGACTTCATTTAAAAATTTGCTGCAAAATCTCTAAGTAGTGTTCAAGAGTTCGCTCGGCGGATTCGTGGTGGTTAAGCACCGCCAAGCGCCAAGACCATATTTGCGGCGCAATTGTGGGTCTCAGCGTTTTGGCCCTCGGCGGCCGAGAATTAATATAATTCATATATATTATTGATTTTATTATGAATAAAAATTTTATTTTTCTTTTCTAGTTATTTGCAAATTGCAAGACATCAAATATTAAAGTAGAATATTAAACTAAAATACTTGAAATAATACTACTCAATTAATCAAGTAATAAACTAAGTAGTAAGTACTATGTTAGTGACTTAGTATACCTTATTTTGGGGGCGACGACGTGAATCTTTCAATCATGGTCAACAGGTCATGTAAACAGTAGGTCAAAATGGTCTCTCATAGTTTTGTGCTAGCCGCCACGCCCGCCAAGGACCGCCAAGGCCCGCAATTTCAGCCCAGCCGCCAAACAGGCCGCCAAGGGCTGAATTCATAGCGTTTATAGCCGCCAACCGTAATATCGGCCGCAATATCGCCGCCAAGTACCGAATTTTCTAACACTAAGTATTATCACTCAGCACCTGAGTCCTAACCTTTGAGCTTGAATTGCTCATATTCATGTCTTTTGGTAAATAGGGATCATACAATTTTAAAGGATTTAAGAAATCCATCTTTGTTTGGAATCTGCTATTTGAATTTGAATTTCTATATCTAAGATTATTCAGGATCCATCTTCTAGTTTGCATTTGAATATCTAAGAGGATCATTGAAAATCTCTAAGAGTCTAGATATTTCTTATTTTCTAAGCAGATAGCTGTACACGTACAACGGACTGTGTTCCTAAATGATAAACAGTAAGTTGCCCATCTGCAATAGACCAACTCGGTAGCAAGCGCGTTTGCAACAGACAAAGTTGAGTTAGTCCAGTGTTAATAAGCACTTTGTTGCAGGATAAGTTTGGGGTAGACGGAGATTTCACTCCTGTTTGCCACAGACCTTAAAATGCCCAAAATTTGTTTTACAACAGACTGATGAAGTCAATCTGGCATAAAAGGTATTTTACCACGGACTCAGTCCGGTGTGAAAAACTTTAGGCGCTAGACCAACTATGACCCAGTCCGTCGCAAAATAAACTCTGTGCATAGCAATAGTCCGGCGCAAATGGAGAACTCTTTGTATCCTTTAAAATCAGTCCGGCATACTTATGCAATTCTCTGTATCAGTTTCTTACCAAATTCTAAAGGATTTGAACTCAAATTTTAAAATTACTCATCTCATTTGAAAAGTGTTCAAAATCTTATCTAAATTCTTAGGACTTATCTCATGCTATCTTGCCTTTGGTTTCGGGACCCAGATTAAAACCATCCAAAAATCGTTTCATTTTATGGGTCCCACCACCCAAAATAAGGGTGCCTTATCTCCTACCAATTACCTTGTCATAAAGGCGCCTCTTCTCAAGACTACTTGTGCTCTCTCCCTCTCTCTTTACTCTAGTAACTTCCACCGCCCAAAATTCCCCAATTCACCCAAGCCTCTCTTGCGCAAACTCTTAAGGCCGAAGCTCTCTCTCTCTCTCTCACTGAAGCTAACCCTAATCGGGTGATTCAATGGTGCTCTCCAGCCTTCCTGTGTAGGTTGTTCTTCTAGGGTTTGGTAAGTCCCCTGGACTCTCTTTCTCCTGTCTGTTATCAAACCCTAGACCTAGAGATTTTAGCCTAAGGATCCCAAATTGTGTCTCCTCTCAGGTTGGGTCAGTTTAGTGCTTGGAAAAAGGGGTTGTTTGTGTCTGATTGAGTAGCTTTGGGGAAATATTTAGCGCTAACATTATGCCTAGGTCAAAGAATCCAGAAAAAGAGGGGACTCCTTGATAAAATAGTGGACAAAGTTAAGGACAAGAAACAGAAAACTACTAGTTGACCTCATTCTCAGGGAATTTCTCTATCAAGGCAGCCTCAAGGGCCTTTTTACCTACAAGATAGACATTCTCCTGAAAGGGTTAACAGAAAGGTAGTAGTCACTCACCCTCAAAAGAAAGGAAAATAAACTGTTCAATCTGAGTTATCTTCTTCTAAAGACAGTTACTATGAGCCAAGTGGCAAGCCCACTTCAAAGGATGAAGAGCTATGTGAAGAGGTTGACATGCTTGATTAGGAGAAGCTTGCTGTCCGAGGAGGGAAGAAGTTAACGGCATTAAGGCTTGTCAGAGAAAGTATCTGGTTCCTCACTCCAGACCGCCTCTAGATGAGAATTTCATCACAAATCTGCAAAAGAACATTTTTATTGGATACAAGAGTAGAAGACATAAGAATGAAAAACCTCTGTCTACCTTGTCAAATCACCAATACATTGATTAGAATCAAGTGAACTCTATAGTAGGTTCCAACAGATTATTTGATTGCTTAAATTCAACTCCAGGGTTGGTCAGTATGATGTCAAACAGCACTATTCCCTGGAGTATAAATAGAACCCTAGAGTTCTAAGCTTCTCTATAGGTGAATAAGCAAAGGCATTATATAATGTTCACCATTGATGGGAGAATTAGAAAGGTGAGGTCACCATACTTTGAAGTTGCCATTGGTGCCTCAAGTCCTTTATTTAATAGAATCAGAATCCATGAGAAGATGTTCTTAGGACAGAGATGGAAGCAAGTAGGGGATATGCCAGATTTACATGTGTTAGCACATATTTACAGAGATATCACTGAAACAAACTTTTGCCCAAACAGGGTGCACTGCCTTTCAGCTGAAGCTAAGGTTCTTTTGATGCTCTTAAGGCACACCATTTACCCAAAGACTGGATATGAGGAAGGTGTGACTCCTAACCTAGTTTGGCTGCTGCACCTAATACTTTCGAAGCAGCCCATTGACTTGGTTGACTACATCTTTGGGGAGATGGAAGAAGCAATCTACAGGAAGATAGCAAGTCCTTTACCCTTTGCTCAACAAATCACTCAGATGTTCCAAGTCCAAGGGATTATTTCTCAAGAAGAGCTGGATAGGAACTTTAAGTACTTTCCAAAGAAGCACTCAATGAAAATAGTAACTAGGGAAGCACTTAGAGGAACAAGATTACCCACACCACCTCCAGTGCTGCAAGAACCAAGTATGGAACAAGTGCAAAGGACAGCCATCAGTCTAGATTCTAAATCTGAAGGCAATTCTGAAGATGATAATAAGCCAAGTGCTCATGATGATGATGACAATGATGAAAGGGATGGGCCTATATCAAGTTTTGTTGCACCTATAAGTCCCATTCAACTTAGTCACAGCTATGGGCAACAATCCCCTATTCTAAATGTTCCTGCCACTCCCATTATGGAACAAACGGCATCCAGGACTCTTTCTCAACATGATGAACCATCTGAAGTAGTTGGGAACAGTCCTTTGAATCCCAAGGAGCTTTCCTTTGATGAAGATGCAGCCACTCAAATTATTACCAGCTCCTATGCTCAGTCTCAGGTAGAAGATCAAGAAATTCATAGACTTCAAGAGCTAGCTACAATTGCTAGATTTATAGAAAATCAAGGATTCAGGCCTAGAACTCATAATCATGAGGCTGGAGGATCAGGTTTTCCTCAAGAGCATACTTCACCCTTTTACCCTCCTCCTCCACCTCCTAAAGCTCATCTTGACCATGCCCATCAAGGCACTTTCCCTGGTTGGCAAAGTTTGTTTGAAACCTGTCGATGATCGGGATCGCCTGACCGCAAATATGAAAACAGGGTTAGTGTAAATGGGGAACCCAAAAAGCGCTGCGCTCAACGATGGATCAGACGTAGGTCAGGGCTAGGCGTCAACGAGCAAGAGACAGCGAGTTATACTGGTTCGAGCCCCCTTAAGGGTAATAGCCCTACTCCAGTCTTCTCCTGAGGCGGAGGAATTCACTATCCTGAGTACAGAGTGCGGACTACAGCTTGAGTTTGAGCGTCTTTGGTGTGTCTAATGGCCTATTGCTGGTATGCTGATCTCGTGTCTCACCACTCTGCTTCAAGGGATTTTATACCTCCCGCCGTTGCTTAAACGGCCAGAGAGATTCGAGGGACGTGCATGTCGTGCATTGAAGACGTGCTGCAACCGACCCGGATCTGGCGCCCACGTCCGCCTTAACTCCGGGACCTTCGGTCTTGGTAACCGCCGAGTACACGCACACCCCCGAGCCAAGGTCGAGGTCGCGCGGGGTAAGGACCCCCTCACGGCCCAAGCTCGAGGTCGTGCGTCGCTTAGGTCATGGTCGAGGCCCGTTGCTGCACTGTTCCGAGCTGGGGACCCTGTTGACCGTGCATTGACCTGTCAGAGATTTCTCAGTCCCTGACAGCTAGCCCCGAGGCTCAAGGTCGTGGTAGGAACACGGGTCGACCTCGAGCCTCCCTATACCGACAGAGGGGACTGTTTTATGGAACTTCCGAGTCCGAAGTCGAGGTCGGGCGGAGACCTCCAGGAAAAACTTCGGCTCCAAGACACCTGGCGCCCCTTGGACTTCACGATGCTGGTACAGACTCGATCGGTTAGAGGGAATGCCTGCAACGCCTCGAAGCCGCCGCCCGATCTTTAATTGCGCTTGTCAAACCGTCATCGGCACACCTTTTAAGGCGCTTTAGTCTAAAACTGGTGACGATCCGGGCCTATAAGCCCAAACCTTCTGCGACCTTCGAGAAACCCCCGACTTCCTCGTGCTTTTCGTCTCCTAGCCTTTTGCTCGTGCAACTCTCCCCTTCTTCGACCAAGCCTGAAAGCAGCCACCATGGCAAAACTCGGAAGAAGCTCCAGGTCGTTGGTGAGGATGAAGGAGCTCGAGAGTCTGGGGCTGCTCGACCCAGCGATGTGGCAGCTGCCAGACGGCGAGACCGAACCACATCCCAGGGACGACGAGCTCGTCTACACTGAGCACTATGCTCTCTTCGGTCTGCGGACACCGGAGAGCGACTTCATGGCGACAGTCCTTGCCCATTATGAGATAGAGCTCATCAACTTGGTGCCCAATTCTATCCTTCTCCTTTCTATCTTCTCACATTTGTGCGAGGGGTTCCTTGGAATCCTTCCCACCCCCTCGCTCTTCTTTCATTTCTTCAATCTATTCCGCTCTGGGAAGGACCCCGTGGTCGGATGCCTTTACTTCCGGCTGTGGACAGGGATCCCATGGGCCTTCCCCAAAATCCAATCTCGGGACTCCCTCGGCCCGTGGACCGAGAGGTGGTTCTACTTGAAGAAGGGCAAGATCGGTGCGCTGTCGTTCGATGGAACCCCCATCACCGGGAAGGAGACCTATGAGGACCCGAATTCACCAATTCGGACCCCACTGTGTTTACCGCACTAGTCCCAGGATCAATTGCTAGTGCACACAGCTTAACATCGGTAAGCATCACATCATACACAACGATAGCAATAATAAGACTCCAATTATTCAATATAACTAGTGTATGATCTTATGATCACTTACATTTATTCGACCACATGGGCAAGTCTAAGATAAAGTAAAACGAATGCAGTGGAAAACAGTAGAAGACGTAGTGACTCATCAGTACACCACAGGCGACTGACAAGGCTTGGCCTAGTGACTCGTATCCACCGAGAAATCCTCCTCCAACACGGGTGATGACTCCTCCACTGTTGTTGGTTGTTAAGCAAGGGTGAGTACACCAACACGTACTCAACAAGTTGTGCACAAAATGCAATTCTATCATAACTATATGCAGGCTTATTCCAAAGGATAGGCTAAGTGGTTCATAAGCAGTAAGCAGCATTTTCCAAACATAATCAATATGTAGATTGAAAAGACAGTAAAACAAATAATAACAAGTAAGTAGATTCAGTGATTCTCAAGTAAACCAAGTTTTCATCCTAAGTCAATTTCCATATGGCAACCTACCATCCCATAACAGTTGTTCATTTTAATTAACTACCCCTTGACTGTAATCCCCGAGCTTTGCTCAATACCGTGAGCACGGCTATCCGAATAGTTTGTACACTCTGCAGAGGTTATGTACTTTACCCACATGATACAACCATACACCACACAGGTGAACGATTATAACAAAGCCTTTACAATGCATCCTCTTAACCCAGTACTACCCGCTAAGGTTTCAACACTGGAGGGACTGGTTACCACACCCAGGGCCCCCTTCTTGCGCCATGTGAGCCACCACGTGCGAGGACTGGTTACCTCCACACGGGCCTCACACCACCACGATAGTACAAAAGCTAAGACTTTGCAAATTAGTCGGCTAGGCTGCCCCATAACAGACATGTGGTTGCATGATTGACTCAGGTCAAAGGCTCGCAAGGTTAAGTCCTTAAGATTGATTAAAGCAAGACTTACACATACCCTTAGCTCCACCGAGCCCACCCTGGCACACTTGCCCCTTCCACTTGCTTCAATCTAAAGTGATTACCACCCGGTTGATTACCAAGCACCACGTGCAATTCACAAATTAACCTCGTTGTGTGACCTCCCCGCCACGACAACTCAATCTCTTTGTGTGACCACACATGACACACAAGTTATCATCATTGTTCCATATTCCATTAGTCAAAATTAATAATTAACCTTTCATGTACATGTGATGACGTAGCGTGGCTAAGCACTCTAGTTCGTTCTAACCATCCATGTTGATTTCATTATCAACCAACTATAGTAACCAACCTAGGGTGACAAGTGGATCATGGCATACAACTAGCAAGGTAGGGTGTAATTCAAAGGGTACGATAACTAATCCCAAACTTATGTTGAAATCATTTATACACATAAAATAACAGGTGATAAGGTAAATCAAAATAGCATGCAATCTAATTTATGGGTGCAACAGGATCAAAGCACAACTTGCCTTGGTTAAGCTCCTGGTCGTGGTCCAGAAACTGTTCTTGAGTCGGTAGCTCTTCCTCAGAAGCGTCGCACAATTCAACGTCTACGCAAATCGAGAGAGAAAGCAAATAAAAACCAAAACCAAAGAACAAACAAACTCAAAAATTCATTAGAAAGATCTCAATTTTACAAATTTTTAGGAATTTGAATCACCTAAATCGGAGTTCGTATGCAAAAGTTATTGCGTTTTGAAGTTTTGAAATTCTTGAAAAATCCCTAAATTCATAAATCCGAATTTATCGAATTATTTTTGTAAGAGAAAATCTGGATTTTTCGTTGGCTGACACGTGTCTCGGTAGCTTGTGTCTCTGACGGCTGGGTCTGCTTGTTGTCGGCGTCAAGACACACGCAGTAAATGACTCGGCCACGCGACGCCACCTCAGCGCCACGCCAGCAATGCGGCCCACGTGGCGCCACGTGTCAGCGAATTAACAACCTACCTCAACCGGCGACGTGGACCAATCTCGACGCTCCGTTGAAGATCCGACGGCTCCTGAAGCTCGAGCACGGCGACGATGAAGCGGTGGCGCTGGCGGCCGGACTTGGAGAAGACGACACGTTTGACGGTGCTCCGGCGTGCTCCCGTGACCAAGGGATGACGGTTCGGGTGCGGCGTGACGCGAGGATTCCGTTGGTGGTACCGGTGCGGCGGTTGGGGGTTCCGGCGACGGCGTAGACGCGGCGAAATCCTTCGGGAACTCCGGCGAGCTCTAGAAGCTAAACGGCGGCGGCTCAAAGGTGAAGAATAGAGCGCCGGTCACAAGGTGGCGAGAACCTCGGCGCGAGGCACGGCTTTTATAGCCTTGGCATGCGCGCGTAGAAGGAAACCCTAGGTGTCCGTGGCGAAGACGGCAAGCGGCGGCGGGTTTTGGAAAGTCGATCGGAGACGATGAACGGGGACCGTCCGATCCGCATCCGTTGGCCCAGATTCTTTTAGGGTTTCCTATTTTGAACCGGATGATGAAGGCCGTTGGATTTTAATCCAACGGTCCGCAAAAATCCATTTAAAACCCGACCGGCCTGCACAGTAATTGGGCCGGGCCCATTACTGTTCACAGCAGTTTTTCTTTGATTTTCCGATTAAAATAATTCGCAAAAATTCATTTGATTTATTTTAAATAGTAAAAATACACTAAAAATTCCTAAAAATTCTCAAAAATACTTGGAGACATTCTGGACCTAAATAAAATATTTTTGGTAAAACTTTATTTTAAACTTTTCTTTTTATAATTATTTCTTAATAAAAGGCTATATATATTAATTCAAAATAAATTCAATAAATCTCAGAAAATCCAATTAAATCCAAAAAAATCACAAAAATCATAAATTGCATTAAAATAATATTTAATAACTGAAAAGCTGAAATTTTGGGATGTTACAAACCTCCCCCCTTAACAGAATCTCGTCCCGAGATTTAGGGCTGACTAGAGAATAGGTTCGGAAATTCCGCCCTCAGGTCATCTTCACGCTCCCAGGTTGCTTCATTTTCTGAATGATTACTCCATTGAACTCTGCAAAAGCGAGTGGACTTATTTCTGATCCTACGCTCCATTATATCCAAAATTTTAATCGGCTGCTCTTTGTAAGTCAAGTCCTCTTGCAACTCTATTGCTCCTAACGACGTCTGCTCTTGCTGGCACTCTGAGGCACTACTTAAGTTGCGACACATGAAACACATCATGGACTTCTGCTAATGATTGGGGCGACTCCAACTGATACGCAACCTCTCCTCAGCGGCTCAGGATTTTAAATGGTCTATCATACCTAGGTGCAAGCTTTCTTTGACCTGAAACCTCTTAACGCCTTTAAGGGGAGTAACCCTAAGATACACAAAATTATTGGGTTCAAAACTCAAATCATAACGGCGATTGTCAGCATAACTCCTCTGTTTTGACTGTGCTGTTCTCCGCCTTTCTCCGATCATGGCAACTTTTTTTTTTCAGCCTCCCTTAGCATCTCAGGCCCAAACACTGAACACTCCCCTTTTTATTCCAATTTAACGATTTCGACCAGCTCGACCATATAAGACTTCAAATAGTGACCTCTGAAAACTAGCCTGGTAACTATCGTCATAACTGAATTCTTCCTATGGTAAACATTTATCCAAAAACGTGGCGTAAGCTGACGCACAACTCTCAACATACCTTCCAGAATCTGATTAACTCTTTCTGTTCGACTATCGGTATGCGGCGATAACTGTACTGGAATTCAAGCGGGTTATCATTGCTTCATGTATCTTATTCTAAACCCTTGAGAAAAAATTGGATACCTCTATCGGATACAATCTCCTTAGGCACCTATGCAGTTATTAATTCCCTGACAGATCAAATGATCTTCTGAATACGTAGTCTTCAGTGATATGAAATGAGCAACTTTGGTCAATTTAATTAATAATGATTCCTCCGAATTCATACCTTGTAGGGTCAATTCTCACTAGGAATCTTTTTAATGATTTGCCTCCCATTTCCACTCAGGGATCTATAGTGACTGCAACGAACCTTTAGGTCTCTAATGCATTACCTTCATTCTCTAACACATATCATATCGAGTATCATATCCAATAGCTTTGCTCTTCAGTTTAGACCACCAATACTTTTCTTTAGACCTCAATACACCTTGGCACCTTCTGGATGAATCGAATGCTTAGAATCATGGGCTTTCTCAAGTATCATCTGCTTAGGATCTTCCTTTCCGGCACACTGGTTCGACCCTAAATCCTCATGGTATCCTATTCGCCCAAATTTCTACCTTTTGGCTAAGCCTTCTTCTTTCCTTGACTTGATTTTGCATTTCATCATCCTTCGATCGTTCTGTGATTTGTTCTTCTGGTGTTGGTTTTTTTTCCTAAAGCAGATATGAAACTTTATCGAACATCTCTGATTTCAGCCTCTCGAATTCTTTGCACAACACTAGTTGACTGTTTATTATCAACGTATCCGTACTGTAGCCTCATATCTCAAACGTCGACTATCACATTGATCTTACTAGAATGCGTATGGATTCTGATACTAGAATCTTTGATTATTTCCAGCCATTTTCTTCATTCCATAATAAAGTCTGACTGAGTAAATATATGATTTATATTTTTATGATTCATATTTATTTTCTGATGAGATAATGACTCCATATTTCTAAGTCACGTGCTGTGATAGCTAACTCCAAGTCATGCGTAGGATACTTCTCCTCATGCTGTCTTAATTTCCCCATCGCATAAGTAACAACTTTGCCATTTTGCGTCGATTCGCATCCCGATTCGTATCTAGAAGCATCACCAAAAAAGCTCCATCAGCTGGTAATACTAACACAGGTGTTGATGTTACCCGCTTCTTTAACTTCCGAAACTCTTTTCCACACCCTGACGTTCATGCAACTTTTTCTCTTCAACAATCATATAAGAGGTCTAGCTGTTGTCGAAAACCCTTCTATGAACCAGCGATAATATCTTGCCATTCCTAGAACTTCAACTCTAAGTAACGATTTTTTTTGTTGCTCCAAATGTAACACCACTTCTACCGTGCTTGATTTGACATCAACTCCTCTAGCAGTCTTTATATGACCAAGGAATTCGACCTTTTTCTTCTAGGAATCACACCTGTTTGAACCTAGCGTACGACGGCTGCTCTCGCAAAAACTCATTTCTAGATTCTGCACGTTTTCCTCTTGTCTTAGAATATACTAGAATGTCATCTATATGGCAATCACGAATTTATCCAAGTAATCCCTAAATACCTTAGTCATCATGTTCATGAAGTATGCGGGGCTTTGGTCAATCCAGGAGGTATAGCTAAAACTTATATTATCCATATCGCGTAGAGGACGCAATCCTAAAAATATCTTTCACATGACTCCTCAATTGACAAAAGCCTAAGCGAAGCTTTATCCTAGAGAAATTCCAACTCTCTTCTCAACTGTTCAACATGTTGTCGATCCTAATATTGGATATTTGTTTTTGATCTTTTCTTCATTTAGAGCACGATTCGGTGCATTCTCCCGATCTTCCATTTTCCTTCTTTGATAAACAAGAACTCCCATAGTGACGCACTAAGTCTTCTCAAAACTCTTTCTAGTAACTTTTTGTTATGTTTTTTTCCCATTTCCCACTAATTCCTTGGTAGACATTGACATGGTCTTTTCTCTATTGGGCTATACCAGGCACTAATTCGCTCACGAACTTGATCTTTCGATATGACGGCATACCAAGCAAATTCTTGGAAAATATATCAAAGTATTTTATGACATTTGGCACATTTTCTAATTGGTAAATTCCACACTATTATCTATCAGTTGGCTAACACAAACTATCATCACTTGAATTTTCCCTTCTTCTGCTTTTCAGGGTTTTAAATCGATATACTCTTCACCAAAACAGCCTTATGTTTGAGCATCCACCCAATTCCAGGATTAATGTCAAAGGTCTAAGTATCCATTTGCGATATGATTTACTTGAAACTCTACTCACTCAATAGCACGAAACTCTCAACATCCTAGTTAAATCTAGCACAGCTGAGCACTTACTGACAATTGACAAATCCTCTGACTAACAAGCTCAGGCTGGGCACCACTAAACTAGCCACTATTTCACATGCATCATTTTTAGACAAACCCTTAAAACCAGATTATTCTTAGAGAGACATCTAACTCATTAATTTATATTATTGCTCTTCTTTCCAATACTCCGTATACCAATGTATTAACCATTCCTGATTCTTTTCTTTCGACAAGGAACCTTTACATGGAATTCATCACTAATCTCTTTACTTTACAAGTAGGGTTATGATTTTGCACTAAGTAAACTCACGGCTCCTGACTTCCTTGATTCGGCATTGGCACTAGGGCTTTGACAGGGACGGAGTTAGGATTGACTTGAACTAATGCGATTGCTTTCCTTTAAGGGCATTTATTGGCAATATGCTCAGATTGGTGGCAAATATAGCAGAGTCTAGGGTGAACTTTCTTTCTTGAGCATTCGTTGATTAGAACAATATCTTTTACCTAGACGCCTTTTCTTCAATTGGTTCTCTAGGCAAATTTCTTTTGCAATTTCACCGCTCACTCTTGGCGTTATGTACTGGACTGAGGTAACTTCCGGTATATCCACGGCTGTAGGAAATATTTATCTTCTCTGTGGACCTCGGTTAGCGTAATGGCTTTTTTTTAATGACAGTGGTAGCACTCAATGCCACTTTTCTTGCGATTCATTACTTCCTGATCCGCAACACCTCCCCCAGTAAAACGATCTTCTTCACCATACAAGGGACCTACTGTGGGTGATAGCCACTTACTGGTTTCCTGATTAAGGTCAATAGGTTCAGGATGGTGCGTACCAAGGTAACATGTGATGTTGCTCATTGGATGACTTTCTTTGCAACTAGAGCAATTGATCACATGCTTGTCAGCGGTATGTCCTATTTTCCACAGCGAATGCACGCACGATCTTCTAAATTGTTTGGTTGACAGCACTTCATGGCACGATGTCTAGATTTAGAACAAAGTGTAGGGGTAGCGTTGCTCTCAATAGTCTCGAGCCAATCCTCTGCTTCTAAAGGTGAGACATTTCCTTAAAACGTTGGTGGACGAGTCTTTATGAATTCTAATTACCTTGGGTTAGTACAGGGATCACTAATAACAGTTCGAGACACTTTAGCTTGCCTAGTCATATTTTGCATTTGTTTCGTCATTGCTTGCATCAACTGAGTCTGGGCGGCCAAAAACTCTTTGAAATTCTGCATATCTATGGGTATTGACGAGTAAGGAACTGATCCATCCTTTAGAGTTTCCACTGGGTTGATTTTCACTTTCACTGGCTTTATTGCTATCACTAATCTGAACCATCCGCTTGATTACCTCGAAGGGGATTAGGTAAGAGGGAATTGGCATAGGTAAGAAGCAAGAATCCTAACACAGGGGAGATAGGTTTAACCCAATAACTTAAGCAATCGATATTAGTAACTTGGTATGGTTGCTTATATAAGCCTAAAAGCTTTGCAACGATATCGCACACTCAAAGAATCAATGAAGAACCAATTCAACCTATCCACACAAGAACTACCGTCTACATGGGTGACTCTCCTTTCTTAGGAAACGCGACTCCCACACATGAGTCTCAACTGCTACTTGAAGCATCGAGTCTTCTAGTTTTTAATACACTTCGCTGATCCGCTCCTCCATGAGCTTGATGATTCTTTCCTTCATGGTCGGTATGGTAGCAAGAGGCACTTGATGACATCTCCTAAAGTGTGGTATATCGCTTTTTCTACTTTAAGATAACTTAGGTAAGATTTTAACTCAATTCAAAGAAAGGTAAGAGAAAGAAATTTCAGCAAGGGACAAGGAAGAATTTTTGGTAAGGGCAGAGATAGAAGAATGAGATAAGTCAAGAACACATTATTCTTCTAGGTTGGGTCTTTTATTTTAGAAAATAATTTTGAAGGACCTATAGGGACGACCAACTATCTAAGGCCAAGACCTACAGTCAGTATGCTCTGATACCACCTCTGTGAGGACCCGAATTCACCAATTCGGACCCCACTGTGTTTACCACACTAGTCCCAGGATCAATTGCTAGTGCACACAGCTTAACATCGGTAAGCATCACATCATACACAACGATAGCAATAATAAGACTCCATTTATTCAATATAACTAATGTATGATCTTATGATCACTTACATTTATTCGGCCACATGGGCAAGTCTAAGATAAAGTAAAACGAATGCAGCGGAAAACAGTAGAAGACGTAGTGACTCATCAGTAAACCACAGGCAACTGACAAGGCTTAGCCTAGTGACTCGTATCCACCGGGAAATCCTCCTCCAACACGGGTGATGACTCCTCCACTGTTGTTGGTTGTTAAGCAAGGGTGAGTACACCAACACGTACTCAACAAGTTGTGCACAAAATGCAATTCTATCATAACTATATGCAGGCTTATTCCAAAGGATAGGCTAAGTGGTTCATAAGCAGTAAGCAGCATTTTCCAAACATAATCAATATGTAGTTTGAAAAGACAGTAAAACAAATAATAACAAGTAAGTAGATTCAGTGATTCTCAAGTAAACCAAGTTTTCATCCTAAGTCAATTTCCATATGGCAACCTACCATCCCATAACAGTTGTTCATTTTAATTAACTACCCTTGATCAGAATCCCCGAGCTTTGCTCAATACCGTGAGCACGGCTATCCTAATAGTTTGTACACTCGCAGAGGTTATGCACTTTACCCACATGATACAACCATGCACCACACAGGTGAACGATTATAACAAAGCCTTTACAATGCATCCTCTTAACCCAGTACTACCCGCTAAGGTTTCAACACTGGAGGGACTGGTTACCACACCCAGGGCCCCCTTCTTGCGCCATGTGAGCCACCACGTGCGAGGACTGGTTACCTCCACACGGGCCTCACACCACCACGATAGTACAAAAGCTAAGACTTTGCAAATTAGTCGGCTAGGCTGCCCCATAACAGATATGTGGTTGCATGATTAACTCAGGTCAAAGGCTCGCAAGGTTAAGTCCTTAAGATTGATTAAAGCAAGACTTACACATACCCTTAGCTCCACCGAGCCCACCCTGGCACACTTGCCCCTTCCACTTGCTTCAATCTAAAGTGATTACCACCCGGTTGATTACCAAGCACCACGTGCAATTCACAAATTAACCTTGTTGTGTGACCTCCCCGCCACGACAACTCAATCTCTTTGTGTGACCACACATGACACACAAGTTATCATCATTATTCCATATTCCATTAGTCAAAATTAATAATCAACCTTTCATGTACATGTGATGACGTAGCGTGGCTAAGCACTCTAGTTCGTTCTAACCATCCATGTTGATTTCATTATTAACCAACTATAGTAACCAACCTAGGGTGGCAAGTGGATCATGGCATACAACTAGCAAGGTAGTGTGTAATTCAAAGGGTACGATAACTAATCCCAAACTTATGTTGAAATCATTTATACACATAAAATAACAAGTGATAAGGTAAATCAAAATAGCATGCAATCTAATTTATGGGTGCAACATGATCAAAGCACAACTTGCCTTGGTTAAGCTCCTGGTCGTGGTCCAGAAACTGTTCTTGAGACGGTAGCTCTTCCTCCGAAACGTCGCACAATTCAACGTCTACGCGAATCGAGAGAGAAAGCAAATAAAAACCAAAACCAAAGAACAAACAAACTCAAAAATTCAAACAAAAGCCACCATTAGAAAGATCTCAATTTTACAAATTTTAGGAATTTGAATCACCTAAATCGGAGTTCGTATGCAAAAGTTATCGCGTTTTGAAGTTTTGAAATTCTTGAAAAATCCCTAAATTCATAAATCCGAATTTATCGAATTATTTTTGTAAGAGAAAATCTGGATTTTTCGCTATCGACACGTGTCTCGCAGAGCTTGTGTCTCGACGGCCGGGCCCGCGGTTGTCGGCGTCTTGGCGCAAGACACACGCGGCTGGTGACTCAAAGACCACGCGACGCCACCTCAGCGCCACGCCAGCAATGCGGCCCACGTGGCGCCACGTGTCAGCGAATTAACAACCTACCTCAACCGGCGACGTGGACCAATCTCGACACTTCGTTGAAGATCCGACGGCTCCTGAAGCTCGAGCACGGCGACGATGAAGCGGTGGCGCTGGCGGCCGGACTTGGAGAAGACGACACGTTCGACGGTGCTCCGGTGTGCTCCCGTGACCAAGGGATGACGGTTCGGGTGCGACGTGACGCGAGGATTCCGTTGGTGGTACCGGTGCGGCGGTTGGGGGTTCCGGCGATGGCGTAGACGCGGCGAAATCCTTTGGGAACTCCGGCGAGCTCTAGAAGCTAAACGGCGGCGGCTCAAAGGTGAAGAATAGAGCTGCTGGCTGCGCAAGGTGGTGAGGAACCTCGGGGTGCGAGGCACGGCTTTTATAGCCTCGGCATGCGCGCGTAGAAGGAAACCCTAGGTGTCCGTGGCGGAGACGGCAAGCGGCGGCGGGTTTTGGAAAGTCGATCGGAGACGATGAACGGGGACCGTCCGATCCGCATCCGTTGGCCCAGATTCTTTTAGGGTTTCCTATTTTGAACCGGATGATGAAGGCCGTTGGATTTTAATCCAACGGTCCGCAAAAATCCATTTAAAACCCGACCGCCCGCAAAGAATTGGGCCGGGTCCGTTATCGTTCACAGCAGTTTTCTTTGATTTTCCGATTAAAATAATTCACAAAAATTCATTTGATTTATTTTAAATAGTAAAATACACAAAATTCCCAAAAATTCTCAAAAATACTTGGAGACATTCGGACCTAAATAAAATATTTTTGGTAAAACTTTATTTTAAACTTTTCTTTTTATAATTATTTCTTAATAAAAGGCTATATATATTAATTCAAAATAAATTCAATAAATCTCAGAAAATCCAATTAAATCAAAAAAAAATCACAAAAATCATAAATTGCATTAAAATAATATTTAATAACTGAAAGCTGAAATTTTGGGATGTTACAAGACCCTGGAGGCGGACGACCTGGAGGTTGATGAAGATGCCATCGTCGCCATCCACATCTCGCACTATGCGCTTTTACCGGCAGCGCGATTTCTTATGAACCGGTTTTCCCCCTTCGTAAGAGGGAACACCCGTTCTACGAGATCAAGGGGCGCGACGACATGACCCGCGAGGGTACATCCGGCGATTCTTGCCCCGAACTTGTTTCGACCGACCTTCGGTCCCTCCTAATGGTTTGCTTCTTGCAATACCGGCGAATCATGGGTCGCCGCCAGGATGAACGAGATGTTCGGGAAAGGGGCGCATGATTATTCCGTCAATGGCCCTATCCCAAAAAACATACTGTGCCGAAAGGCCGAGGTAGGCACTCCCAAGCTGTTCTTCAGTTCGCACACCATCAGTGCCTTCCCTGACTATTCGTTGTGCTCGCAGGATCATCAGGAGTTGCTTGAAACAGCAAGGAGGATGCTCCCGCTGCCCGGCGGGGACAAGAGCAAGAAGGGGAAGAAGAAGCCTCCTCCGGGCAAAGCAGACGACCACGCAACGGTAAGAACCCCCATGGTCGAGCCCCCGAGCTTATGCCCATGCTTTCATCATCTCGACCGCCTTTCTTGCAAAGAATGGCGGCGGTCGCTGCTAGGACTTCGAGTCCTCAGGCGGCCCAAGGGTCCCAGCCGCCGGGCTCTAGGACCTCCGCCGTAGGGGATTTAGAACCACCGCGAGCCTTAAGGTCCCAGACTGGAGGAACCTGAAAGCGGAGCGCCCCTTCAACCTCGGGGGGTCAGGGCTCTCGCTAGCCTCCTACAAAACGAAGACTACCGACTCAGGTAGGTTTCCAATCCTTCATTTGCTCAGCCCTCCTTGTACCTGTTTAGCTTAGTAGTCGCTCTTAATCGCAGACCTTGAGCACTCGAGCTCAACACCTGCCCGTATTGACAATGACTATTGTCCAGGGCGAGTCCGGGTCCGAAGAGGAAGAGGAAGCCGACTACGTGTTGGCGCTCCACCGATCCTCGGGCTAGGGACGCATTCCTTTGAGCCCCCAAAGCCGGGCTCCGGTCGGCGAGTTTGACCAAGGGCTCAACGACCCGGACGAAGAAGAGGTCCACCCCGCAACCAGCGAAGATTATGACACTGGCGAAGTAGACACCGAAGACGATGTCGACCCGCCGGAGGCTGCCGAAGGAGATGGCGCCGAGGGCGCCCTAGCCACGACCGCCGAGATCGCCCCGACCGTGGCGGTCGGAACTCCCCAAGCTGCCAATCCTGAAGATGTTCTGGCCGCGACAAGCACGGAGGACCGAGCCGCGGACCAGGCCAGGACCACCGCAGGGGTGGAGGCTAGAGACCCTCCAACTGCGGGGGACAAGGCCGAAGCCGCCACCGGGGCTGAGCATATGGGCGGATCGAGCCCCCTCGAGGAGGAAGCTCGAGACACAACTGCCCATGACGGAGCGCCCGAAGGCCACACCCCGGATGACCCAGTGACGGTAATGGATGACGCCGGCCTAGGAACTTCGGGCAGCAGATCCACTGGGTATTCCCGCGTAATCTTCGAGGACCGTCTTGCCCAGGTACTTTGAGTTCCTTCAAACCTCGGTTCAGACTTTTCTTTTTTCCTTCTTTCTTCTGGCGAGTACTGTGTTGACCCTTCGAACCCCTCAGGCCATCGGCTCAGTCGCCGAAGGGCTGCAAAGCCTTCAAACGCACGCCGACACGCTGAGGGCCTTGCTCGATGTGTTGGAGGACCGGGAGACGGCGCGCTCCAAGCTCGTGGAGGACCTGCAAGTCGAGCGGGAGGAGGCCGCGCAAAAGGCGGCATACGACTCCAACGAGATCGTCGGCCTCCGCAAGGTGGTGAAGATGCTCGAGGCCTCCCACCAGGCCGAGCTGGAGCAGGCCATCGCCTCGGAGCGAGACCACGCGTACAAGGCCGTTGAGGACGAGCGCGCGAGGTCGGCCAAGGCACTCGAGGCCGAGTGAGCCAAGGCCAAAGAACTGAGCAAGGCCGATGCAGACCAAGCTGCCACCGCGTCAAGGGCCTCCCCTGAGCTCGAGGCCAAGGTTCAAGAGCTCGAGGAGAAGCTGGGCCGAGCGAGCAAGACGGCAAAGAGCGCCTTGGCCCAACTTCAAGAAGAGCGATGCCACGCCACCGAAACTTCCACCGAAGCCCTCTGACTTCAGGGCTAGCTCTTGACCTTGAGGGCCAAGGTCGCCGAGCTCGAGCAGGAGAAGCTCACGCGTGAAATGGCCGATCTGTAGATAGGGTTAGACTTCCTGTAAATAAGACCTTTTGTAAGATAGAAAAGGTTTAATGGAATGACATTATTTTGGCAAGAAAAGTTTAATGTCTTGGTATATCCCGTCTAGCCCCCGCTGGGCTCAAGGTCGAGCAACGCCGGCCTTGGGCGCAAGTTAGAAAACCTGTAGAGACCAAGACCTGCAAGATCGAAAAAGACCCACAGGGAGCATAACATGGGCGCACGAGGAAAAACTTAGGCTCTAGAGTGCTAGGATCGTTCCTAGGGCAAGGCTCTTGAGGCATGACAACGACTTGCGCCTTGCTCGTTGGACCCGGTCGGGGGCTTAGTTCGAACCCTGGCGTAAGGGGAGCATTGATGCGAAGAGATTCAGCTTACAAGTAGCTCGACCATCTGGGGTGAAGTTTAAGCCTCGACGCCGGGCCAAGAGCAAACGCGCCGCCGTAGGTTGACTCCAAAGAGGCCCCGAACTCGAGCCAACACAAAATATAGAACGAAAAAAGTGCGCAAAGACCAATCATGACAATTGAACAAGAGTTTTATTGAAAATTGAGGTAAAAGGGTTACACATAAAATTTTCGAAGCTGATCAATATTCCACGAGCTAGAGAGCTCTCGCCATCTGGCGGCGCTAGCCAGAAGCCCCGCGGCGATCTGCTGAAACAACTCTATAGGGGCCCTCCCACCGCGTGGATAACTTGTTGGTGTTGGACGGAGCCTGAATCCGTCTCAGGGCTAAGTCCCCAACAAGGAGCTCCCTAGGTCGTACCGACCGGGACGCATGTCTGCGAAGAGCTTGCAGGTAGTGCGCCGATCGTAGCAAAGGCAGCGGCATCTTACTTCTTCTCGCCAGGTAAGGTCAAGGGACCGTTCTTGCTCAAGTCGATCCGTCGACTGTCGACCTTGGCAGAGCCAACAGGACCTCGGTGGCGGATGCAACCGGATCGAACATGAGCCTAAGGGTGTGTACCCTATTGCTCTACCGATCGGGTACTTAATAGACCATAAGACGGTGGGAAGCTCATCCACCCAGGTCTGGCCGTGTCGTTCGAGCTCATCCGATACTCGCTTCTTGACACCTTGAACGATTTATCCGTTGGCGCACTCCACTGCTCCATTGCTCTGCGGGTAGGCCACCGAAGCATAGCATACTTTGGTGCCAATGTCTTCGCAGTACTCCTGGAACAGCTCACTGGTAAATTGTGTTCCATTGTCAGTGATGATTCTGCATGGAACCCCATACCTGGAGACCACGAACGAGCGGAAGAACTTGACCACCGCGCGAGCCGTGATGGTCAAGACGGGTTCGGCTTCGATCCATTTGGTGAAGGTATCGATGGCGATTTAACAAAACTTCTTCCCTCGGCCGCTCATGGAAGGGGCCGAGGATGTCCAAATTTCTGTGTCGAGAAAGGCCAAGCTAGCGGGATGGTCTGGAGTGCGTAGGCAGGCTGATGTGACTTCCGAGCATGGAACTGACAGGCTCGACAGGAGCGGACGATACTGCGGGCGTCCTGGAGTGCCGTTGGCCAGTAGAACCCCATGCGGAAAGCTTTCCCGACCATGGTCCTAAAAGAAGAGTATGCCCCACAGAGACCTGAATGAATGTCATGTAACAGGTACTTACCCTCCTCCGTAGTAACACACTTCGTCAGGATGCCAGAGACATTACGACGATAAAGCTTGCCGTCTACAAGTTTGTACGAGCTCGCCCGGCGCTTGACCCTGCTCCTTTCCACGGGATCGGCCGGGAGCTCTACCGTCACTAGGAAGTTGTGGATCGGCTCGGCCCACGAGGGAATACCTTCGATGAAGGAGACCGAGGCCCCTTGGTCGGAGATTGAGGGCGACGCTAGGGTCTCTAGGATCACATCTAGAGGGACTTCGTCGTCAAACAACCTGAGCTTGGAGAGGAAATCTGCGTCGGAGTTGTCCTTCCTTGCTACATGCGTGACCTCCAGGTTCTGGAACCATTTCTCCATCTTGCGTGCCTCGGCGAGGTACTTGGCCATAGCATCCTCCGAGCACTGGTAGCCCTCGTTGACCTGGTTGATGACGAGCTGTGAATTGCCTTTGATGATCAACCGGCGAACACCCAATGCCTTGCAAGCCCGGAGCCCCACAAGGAGAGCTTCGTACTCTGCTGCATTATTCGTCGCTGGGAACCCGAAGCGAACTACATACCTCAGCCTATCACCCTGCGGGGTGAGAATGAGGATTTCAGCCCCCGAGAGCTTGAAGGACCGTGAGCCGTCGAAGTACATGACCCAGGGCTTCTCCTCGTTGACCTCGAGCTCGGGAGCCGGCTGCGAGGTCTGCTCGACCACAAAGTCGGCCAGCACCTGTGACTTGATAGCCGTGCGCGCCACGAACTGGAGGTCGAAGACGGCCAGCTCCATGGCCCACTTGGCGATGCGACCTCCGGCCTCCGGATTCCTCAAGATTTCCCTGAGCGAAAAGTTGCTCGGGATGACCACGGAGTGAGCCTGGAAATAGTGCCGGAGCTTGCGCGAAGCCATGAGGAGGGCATGAAGCAGTTTCTGACCTGAGGGTAGCGCTCCTTTGGCCCATGGAGAACCTCGCTGACATAGTAGATCGGGTGCTGTTGCGCGTCTCGCTCGGCCACCAGGACAGCGCTGACGGCCTGGACGGTGGCCGCGAGGTAGAGCAGCAACTTCTTGCCTGGGGGAGGTGTTGACAGGTATACCTTCAACTCGTCGAAGGACCGCTGAGCCTCAAGCGTCCACTCAAAGCTCCCCTGCTTGCGCAAGGCCCTGAAGAAAGGCAATCCGCACTTGCCAAGCCTCAAGATGAATCGGCCGAGGCGGCTGGCGCGGCGGTGAGGCATCGCACTGCTGCATTGAACTTGGAGAGGCCATCTTTTGTATTACCTCGATCTTCTCCAGGTTCGGGCCGACCCCCGAGCCCCCGATCATGTAGCCGAGCACCTTCCCAGAGGCGGCGCTGAACACGCACTTCTCCGGATTGAGCTTAATCTTGTACTTGTTCAGGTTAGCGAAGGTCTCCCCAAGGTCTTGAACGTGGTCGGCCTCGGCGGAGCTCTTGACGATGATGTCGTCCACGTAGACCTCGAGGTTGCGGCCAATCTGAGGCTCGAATGTCTTGGTCATTAGTATTTGGAAGGTCGCCGGCGTTCGCAGGAGACCAAACGACATGGTCGTGTAGCAGTAGGTCCCGAACGGTGTGATGAACGATGTCTTGCTCTCGTCGTCAACCGCCAGCTTGATCTGGTGGTACCCAGAATAAGCGTCCAGGAAGCTTAGTAGCTTGGCATTCGCTGTGGAGTCGACGATCTAGTCGATGCGCGGGAGAGAAAAGTTGTCCTTCGGGCATGCCAAGTTCAACCCCGTGTGATCCACGCACATCCTCCACTTCCCGCCTTTCTTCCGCACAATGACGGGATTGGCCAGCCACTCGGAGTAATCGATCTCACGAATGAAACCGTCCTTCAATAGCTTGTCGAGATTCTCCTTGATTATGGCGACCTTCTCAGGAGAGAAGCGTCGCAACTTCTGGCGCACGGGTCGGCAGTCGGGCTGCACCTGCAGTCTGTGCTCGACCACCTCCCTCGGGACACCCGGTATGTCCGTCGGCTCCCAAGCGAATATATCTTTGTTGGCGCAGAGGAAGGTGACGAGCTCGAGTTCCTATTTGGAACCCAGCTCGGCCGAGACGTGGACGCACTTGGATGAGTCCCTCCACGAGCAAGCACGACCTTCAGAGTCTCGGCTGGCCGGATGACCGCCTTCTGGCGGGCGACCTTCGTGGTCGCCTCAGGGTCCTGCTGAGGCAACATGCCAGCAAGGGCCAATGCCAGGGTCTCGCAACCGTGCGCCGCCTTGAGGTCGCCCGTATGGTAATAATGCCGCTAGGCCCTGGGAGCTTCATGCAGCGGTGGCCGGATGGTGTTGTAGGGGAGGTCACCCTCAACCACCTCGAAGGTAATCAGCTCGGTGTGGAAGTTATCCGAGGGGCCGAAGGTGACGGGCAGAACCACCTACCCCAGAGGTGTTGTCGAGCTCCCAGGCACGATCCCGAAGAACGGAATCGCGATATTCTTAACCTTCGACCGGAGGATCTGCATCCGGTCGAGTGCGCTAGCCAGCAGCAAGTTGAGGGAGTTGCCCCCATCGACCATGACCCACCCGACCAAGGTGTTACTAATGGTCGGGGTCACGACCAAGGCAGTCTTGAGATCTTTAGACATACCTTGGGGGGCGTCCTCCTACGTAAAGGTTATCGTAGCTCTGGCCCACTTACAGGGCTGGTCCGCGGGTTTCCCGACGGTGGCTTGGTAGACCACGCGCGCGGCATCCTTGATCTCGCACCGGGACTGGTACGCCGACAAGCCACCGAAGATGACGTCGATCCAGCGGTCGCCCTGCTGAAAATCCATGTCGATGTCGGCCTGGTCCTCTTCGGTGTTTACCCTTTCGGGCTGATCTCCCTCTTTCGGGAGTGTGGGCATCTCTCCGCGCCCATCGTAGAAGGCCTCCAACTTGCTCTGCCAGGCCCGACAGCCTCGCAGGTCATGGCCCGAAGTCCTGTGGAATAGACAAAACATGCCTTCGTTGAACCGAGGTCGCCCCTCAGGACCTTGTGGGCGGCCATCGGCCTACCGCGACCCAGACCGACGATCCTCCTGCCGAGGTCGGCGCGGTGCCTGCTGAGGTCGTGGCCGATTTCGTTGGGCACGGAGCCCCTCCTGGACCGAATCCTGTACCTCCATGACCTCACGGTGACCATCCATCGAGACGGTCACCCGAGGTCGGCCACCATCGCACTTGCGATCTTTCTTTCGCTTCTTGGCGACCGAGCCTTGGTCAGCACCCTTGGCGTTGGAGGGGCCGGCCCCACTCGAATCGGCGCCAATCTTACCCTGGTCGTGGTCACGCTTCCAGCAGACCGCATCATCCGCATCCGCGTAGCGCTCCGCCTTGCGAAAAAGCTTATCGATGGTGAGCCTTGTCGTAATCTCCAGGTCTTCGGTGAGGCGCCGGTCGCGGACACCGAACTTGAAGGTCTTGATCACGGCTTCGTCGGATACACTAGGGATTAGGTTCCTGGTGTGGATGAACCGTTGTACGAAGTCACGGAGGGGTTCATTCTTTCCCTGGATAACCCGGTCCAGGTCTTTCTCTCTACTGGGCCGCTCATAGCAGCTCTGGAAGTTTGAACGGAGCGCGCCCTGAATCTGGCGCCACGAGCGGAAGGTGCCAGGCTTCTGGTTGAAGAGCCAGGTGCGAGCGGCGCCGTCCAAAATGGTAGGGAGGTAATTGGCCATCACGTACTCGTCTCCCCGTGCGGCCAAAATAGCGGTGGTGTAGATTGATAGGAACTCATCGGGGTTCTTCATTCTATCAAATCGCTCGATCAAGGCGGGCTTGAAATGAGCCGGCCAGCGCAGCCCGTCAAAGGTCGTCGGAGTACACCGCACAGCTGTAGGCCGGAACGGGGGCACGCCTGGGGAGGTCGTCGTCGGCGAGGCTTTCACTGCTGCCAGACCCGGGAGATATCCCAGGCAGTCTTGGACTCTGCGGCGCCTAGGCGGGATATCCGGGGAAAGACTCCCAGACCCGCCGCTATTCGAAGGTGAACTGACGTAGCTCGGCTGACGCCAAACACCACTTGGGGCTGCGTCCGCGGGGTGGCGACAAGGTGGAGTCAGGGACACATCCCGGAGTTGTTGGCGAGAAAGTACCTCCCGTTGGGGAGGCGATCGGCGAGCGTGCCGGCGTCGGCGCGATGAGTTGTCGTCACTTCTCAGGGAATGAGTCCCTGAGCGGCGACATTGCTGCTGCGGAGGTATGACCTCTGTCGCGGCACGATCGAGCTCGTCGGCCAGAGCACAGTCGAAGAGTTCCGACCTCACCTGGTTTGGATCAGCCATGACCCGGGTGATAGCTCGGAGGCGCTCTCCCGAGGGAGGGAGCCTGGGATGGCCGGACGAGGTGCCGGCCTTTTCCTGGTCTTCTCGCTGGAGGGCAGTTATGGCCTGGTTGATGGCGACATGCACCATCCGGCGAGCGTCTTCAGGAGTCTGCGGGTCGCGTTCACCCTCTGCCACGCCCACACTGTGGGTGTCTGCCATGAGGACATGCTGCCCGCACAGCGGGGGTGAAGGTGAAAACAGGGATGTAGAGTCGTCGCGCTCGGATTCTACGCCCGAGCCCACGCTTGAGGAACGTCCCTCGACGGAGTGCGCCATGCTCCTAAGACCTTGATCTCTTTCCTTCGAGTGAGCGAAGCTATCGGGCCCCACGGTGGGCGCCAGCTGTCGACGATCGGGATCGCCTAACCGCAAATATGAAAACAGGGTTAGTGTAAACGGGGAACCCAAAAAGCGTTGCGCTCAACGATGGATCGGACGTAGGTTGGGGCAAGGCGTCAACGAGCAAGAGACAGCGAGTTATACTGGTTCGAGCCCTCTTAAGGGTAATAGCCCTACTCCAGTCTTCTCCTGAGGCGGAGGAATTCACTATCCTGAGTACAGAGTGCGGACTACAGCTCGAGCTTGAGCGTCTTTGGTGTGTCTAATGGCCTATTGCTGGTATGCTGATCTCGTGTCTCATCACTCTGCTTCAAGGGATTTTATACCCCTCCCAGTCGTTGCCAGAAATGGCTAGGAGAGATTACCGGGGACGTGTATGTCGTGCATTGAAGACGTGCTGCAACCGTCCCGGATCTGGCGCCCACGTCCGCCTTAACTCCGGGACCTTCGGTCTTGGTAACCGCCGAGTACACGCACACCCCCAAGCCAAGGTCGAGGTCGCTGGGTCGACCCTCACGCCCAAGCTTGAGGTCGTGCGTCGCTTAGGTCATGGTCGAGGCCCGTTGCTGCACTGTTCCGAGCTGGGGACCCTGTTGACTGTGCATTGACCTGTCAGAGATTTCTTAGTCCCTGACAAAACCCAGCCATCATGGTTTCAGTCATATGAGCAGCAATATTATGCAGATCAGAGAGGTTTCCAAGCAAGATATAAAGAGGAACAGAGACTGGCAGCTTTGAGGCATGAACAGCAAATGAAAGTCATGCAACAATATCATGAACAAGCTCCAGAGATGGCCAGAAAACAATATGAGGAACAAACCATGTTTAGAAATGAAACTTCCAAAAGGTTTGACATGCTCAGAAGCAACCAATGGGACTTAAGGAACTGGATTGGGGAAGTCAAGAGCAATCAAGAAATTCTCAAGGATAGAATTTATGATGTCAATAAGAAGCTCAACTTGCAAGATGTGGAACTTGGTCGTTTCTCTCAAAATGTTGACGACAGATTTGAATGGATCATAAATGCCCTCAAAGATCATATTGACTACACTAGCAATGCAGATTTTGATTTGCATCAATGTCAACATAGGTTTCATGAAATAGCTGAAGAGAACTTAAGAGAAATAAATGAGTTCTTAAGCGAGCTTCAAGACGATTTTCACAAATGCACTTGTCGGGGATTGGGTAATTCCCATAGAGACCGTCATACCCCGGCAGCTAATCTGCGGCCGACCATACTTACCCTTGCATGGTGTTCCCGAGAAAGATCTTCGGGCGGCCTGACCAATGGGTCTGCCCCGACCGCGACCTAGGTCGTCCCCGAGCATGTGCCCCTGTTTCCCGAGCATGCCTGTTCGGAGAGACGCGACGATTGACCAAGGCTGAAGGAAGGCCTCGGGCATGACCGGCAGGTCGGGCGCGACCCACGAAGACGACTGGCATTAATCACACTTCGGCGCAAGGACCGTACGACCACATCCTAAGCCCACTACGCCCACGTCACGGCATGGCAAAAAGTAGGGGTAGCAGTTACGCCCACGTCCGGGCACAGTAGTGGCATGCCATTCGGTTATAAATGATGTAAGACTATAATCGTCTATAAATACCCCGTTGTATGAAGCGTTTAGGGGGACGATCCTCTCGAGAAGAGACTGTAAAAAAGAAACACCCAAGCGTATCTATAGGAAGTGGAGAGAAGAGAGAAGGCTCGACATCCCCGAGCAAGCACCCTGTAAATCATTCCTCGATAGTAGTAAAGCCGCTGGATGTAGGGTCGTTATCTCCTCTGTGAAAGGCCCGAACCAGGATAAAAATTCCTTGTCTGTTGTCTCATTTCGAACCATCTGACCATCCTCCTAGCTCGGCAGGCCCTCGGACGCTATACCCTTCGGGAAAAGGGGCCCTGGTTGATCCCTCATTCAACAAGTAAGCTCGGCGGGGATCCATTCCCAAATCGTCGACAATATGGCATTAATTTTTTTGGCAACATATATGTACGTAGATTTAATTTCTCTAATACACAGGATTGGCAAACTGATAAAACTGCTAGGAGATCTCTCAAGTGAAAAAAGAAATGCCCATGTTTGCATCATTAAATCTACCAGAGTAAAACCACTACATGTGCAATCTGTAGACAAACATGCATGGAACAAAAATCCCAGAGAGACAGGCAGAGAAGAAGGGTGTAGTAGGGTTTTGTGGCCAGTAGTTCTTATTGTTTTGGGGGCCAATGTTGCAAGAGAATACGAAGGACTCCAGGTTAGCACTGGAGGCTAATGCAGGCGAGGAGGCCACCACAGGGGCGCAGGGGAGGAGACTAGCGCATGAGAGGAGGTCGACGGCGCTGGGTAGGAGATCAGCGCATGTTAGAAGACTGGTGCAGAGAAGGAGGCTAGCAGCACAGGGAAGTAGGCTAGCCTGGGGGAGGAGGCCAGCAGCACAAGGTAGGAGACTAGCACTGGCAAGAAGACCAACTCAGGGAAGGAGGCACTAGGGTTTGAGGCAGAGGACAAAATGGGTAGCGCTATGCGCGTTCTTATGTTCTTATAGCGTAGTTAGCTGAGACGGTTCTATTATAGAACCATGCATGATGTCGCATTGAAAAAAACTTTATTAAATAAATTAGTTACATACAGAAAGATGTTTGAACTTTCACGTGTTTCATTACAAACAACTTTATTATGCCCAAGAGTACACTTAAAATCATAACTCTACTAGCTTATTCCTTCGTATATAAATTAGCTCTTCACGATGAACAACGCATGTGTAGTTTGCTTCATTAGGTTGTTCTTCCTCAACCATTATGCCATTTTTGATTGGAGGCAACTTGTCAAATTAATTGTATTCCTACTCATTTACTACATTCTCAACTCCGACAACCTCCTTTTGCCCTAAAGAACTACATGATGCTTCTTGTTGGATGGGTCAGTTACATAGAAGATTTGAACAATCTGGTTAGCAAATATGATTGGTTTGTCTTAGTATCCGACACGTTCGAGGTCTACAATAGTGACGCAGTACTTGTCAACCTTCACATGCTGAAGGTGGACCCAACGGTACTGAAATAGGGGGATATTGAAAAGTACGTAATCGAGCTCCCAAATCTCCTCTATGAACCTATAGTAGGAGCTCCTTGTCGACCCAGTGGTATTGAACACATCTATGTGGACTTTAAGTCGTATCCTTTCTATGTCACAACTATAAATGTTGGCCCTTTTGCCAACCATGTCAGCGTGTCATCTGACGAGCTCTCAGTGATGTGTCGCTCCTTCAACCATTTCATGAATTGAAGATTATGTTGTCTCGTGATCCAAGACTCTTGTCGCACTGGATTCTCTTGCCTTAGCCAGTGCTTGTGCTTGACGATATACAGGGATGATATAACCATGTGCTGCAAAACCGTGAAATGGGCTCGAGCACTTGCAGCCGAATCAAGTGTGATTGCTTTCCTTCCGATGGTCCTGATACCCTGGAGCCTTCCCTCAAGGCAAGATCGAGGCACACCTATCAGTTCGACCTGAGCTATGTAATCGACACAGAACTAGACGACATCTTTGATTGCATAACCTTCGATAATGCTACCCTTCAGTCGAAATCAATTCCATACATAAAACTTGAGAATTCTCATGTACCTCTCAAACAGGTACATACTACGGAGGAACATAGACCCACATATCTTTATCTCTTTCACAAGGTGAACAATGAGATGGACCATGATATTGAAAAACGATATAGAGAAATACATCTTAAGATTACATAGAGTCATCACCACCTCGACCTACAGAGCATCTAGTCCTTCGGGATCGATGACCTTTTGAGCACTTGTGTTAAAGAAATAACACGGTCTCATGATTGTCACTTGGATTTTGATTGGCAAAATACTTCTAATTGTGACAAGGAGCTTATGTGTCATTAGCACATGACAATCATGAGACTTCATACCAGTTAATTTTGAATCTTGCATCGAAATAAGTCTCTTCATGTGGGTTGTGTAACCAGATGAAACTTTTATACCATGCAAGCACTAGTACAGTTCATTTCTCTCAGCCTTGGACAGAGTGTAACAAGCAGGTTCATAGTACTTTCTGAATTTATCGGTCTCTTTCGGTGCTAACTTAGGTTTTATGTCCATATATATCAAGTCAAGTCATGCATTGATACCATCCTTTATTTTTCCCTTAATATTCAGTAAGAGACCAACTAAGTTATCATAGACATTTTTCTCTATGTGCATGATGTCAATGTAATGATAAACTTCTAGGTGCTCCCAATAAGGTAGGTCCCAAAATATTTTTCTCTTCTTCCACATGCTCTTCACATAGGTCCTTAATTTACGTCTCTTTCAATGCGCAACATTCAAATCCTTAACCATGTCATGAACATCTCTGAGCTGAACTGTCTTCATTTCTCCTGTCGAGTTATTTTCTTCATCTTACAATATAGGTCATTCCTTCAAAGGAACCTACAGTGACGTATATACAATGTTTTACACGAGTGATTTAGCCACACACTCTTGGTATTATCTAAGTAGTGAGTGTAGACTTTGACTCCTTTTGTACTATGGCCCGATAGGTTAGCAAGGGCAAGATAATCATTTATAGTGCAGAACAACAGACAGTACAAAGTGAAGTTCTCTTATTTGTACGTATCCCATACCTGTACCCTGAGAACCCACAGTGTTTTCAGATCTTCTACCAATGGTGCTACACATCAATATCTTTTCTAGGTTGTTTTGGGCCTTGGATAAGTACGTACAACAAAATGTACTTTTGCATCATAAATAACCAAGGAGAAAGATTATTGATATAGAGATTCATGAGCCAAGTGCTATATCGACTGCTCATATTATCAAAAGGATTCGTTCCATCTTTACTCAATCCAAATCTTACATTCCTCAAATCCGCACGAAATTCTTGAAACCTCCTATCGATGTTTCTCCACTGGGTGGAATCAGTAGAGTGCCTTTGCATTTCATTATTCTTACACTCCTCTAAGTGCTAACGTAGCATTTTTTGCCTCTTTTGGGTTTGCAAATAAACGCTCCAAATGGGAAATTACAGGCAGATACCACACTACCTTTGCAGGAGGTCCTTTCTTCACCCCAATGCCCTCACCGTCATCATCTAATTGATTCTTACGCTTTTACCGAGATGTATTGCACACCGAACATACATGCAAGTTTGCGTACTCTTTAGGAAAGAGGATACAATCGTTCAGACATGAATGTATTCTTTCTACTTCCATTCCTAAAGGACAAAGAACCTTCTTGACTTTCTAGATGGTTGTCGGCAACTCGTTTTCCTCCGGAAGCATATATACTAATAGACCTAATAGTGTCGTGAAATTCTTGTTGGACCACCCGTTGCTTGTCTTCAATTTCAGTAGTTCAAGCACGGATGACACCTTGTGTATTTTGACTTGCAGTCTAGGAATAAAAGTTTCTTTGAGTCATCCATCAAGCCTCAGAATTTACCATATTCTCTGTCATCATAGTTTTCTTTTGCATCGCGCCGCATCTGATCCAGATAGTCATTGTGCAACCTATCCTCATCGAAAGCACAATCGATATGATCATCTGGCGTATCGTTGACTTTGACAGTGATGTTCATACTGCTTGCTTCCTGTATAGTCTACTCATCACCGTGACTGATCCAACATGTATACCCCATTTTAATGCCCCTTAGAATTAAGTGTGCTTCGATCTGCACTGAGTTTCGAAATATCCTCATATTCTCATAGTCAATGCACATAAATGACATAAATTGTACCCTATTATTAAGCATATCCTCCTCTACAACTCTTTTAAAAATGGAGACATAATTAATGTAATTGACAATCGCACGGTTCTCAGTGTACATCCAGGTTTAGTCCATCTATGCTACGCATATAACAATTAGTGTTAAATATTAAAGAACACTAGGTGTGTGCACGCAAACTTGCTTAAATTATGCACTAATAGCTACATCTCGAATATAATGCAATTATATAACTAATTACTACCTTAGATCACAAAGAATAAATGGATCTACAAGCTAGATTTGAACACAATCTTCAAATTCTCTCTTCACCAAACTAGCTAGATCTTAAATATAATGCAATTAGAACTAATTACTAGCCTTAGATCACAAAAAACAAATGAATCTACAAACTAGATCTAAACAATCTTCAAATTCGATCTCCCTTTACCAAACTAGCTAGATCTTGAATATAATGCAATAGGAACCAATTACTGACCTTAGATCACTAAGAACATATGGATCTATAAGCTAAAACTAAACAATCTTCAAATTATCTCATTAACAAGCTAGATCTTGAATATAATGGCAAATAGAACCCATTACTAACCTTAGATCAACAAAATCAAATGGATCTAAAATCACCCTTCGAAATCAATTGTTTTTTCACCAGATCACTTCACAGTCACAACCACCTCAAAGGTATATCCTGAAACCCTAAAAAACACTAAGTGGCTTAGGGCTCTACATTATATATTGCTAGGAGCTATCACAAATGGTTCTATTCATAAACCGTTAGTGATATACAGGGATATCACAGACTGGTTTTAGTATAAAACCATCAATGATGACGCCTATAGCTATCATGTGATGACACTTAATATTACAAATAATTTTAGTAGAAAACCATTTGTGATAGCTAGAGGCATCATCACTAATAGTTTTATACTAAAACCATCTATGATATCTGTGTATATCACTAATGGCTTATCAGGATAACTGTCTGTGGTGATGTCATTAACAATTTTATTTTAGAATCATCAGTGAAATTACTCATCACAAATAGTTTTTGAAAACTATCTGTGATGAGGACTCTAATAAAAGCCTTTTTGTAGTAGTGTATGCACATATATGTATACACATATATGCATACATATATATGTATATGCATATATACATACATACATACATAGTACATATGCACATATATTATATATATTTGCAACATGGTTAAAAAAAGAGGAAATTTTTTATTTGCCACTCGAAAGTAGGCTAGATCCCTAAAATACCATTGCAGAATTACTCATCCCTTCATCGCTATATATCGGATCTCAATTTGCATAATTTTTTGCCATTGTCAATCATCTCCCATCCACGAATTATTAATTGAGCTGTGAAAAGACCAAAATGCCATTCTTCCTTCTCTCTTCTTAAAGCTCCTTCACTCTCATGCTGACAGCCTCCTCCAACCTCTCTTCTCCCTATTAGCAGGTGAGCACCATTTATTCAATCAAGCCATTCGCATGCACACGGACATACACATCCACTTATACATGCATATGTACACAAGAAAGGGCTGAGATATGTGGAAACAATCGAAGAAATCTCACCTAGTTGAGAAGAAATTGTGAGAAAAATTGAAGCACCTCTAGCAAGCGAATTCAATCGACACATCATGGCCTTCCATCTAGCGCCACCTCCCTGCCATCAAGCGCTCCAACGGCTGGCGCTTTACCCACCCCAAGCTTGATCTCAAGGTTGGGGACACTAGATCTGGTGAGAGTGGTATACAACGGTGGCAACGTCGAATGGGGAGGTGGAAATCAGCGGTGGCGTTGACTAGGGGCAGTGGAGTTTGGCTGCGGCATTTACCGTGGGCGGTGTAGATCGGTGGCGGTGACAGGGGAGGTGGAGATTGATGATGGCATCAACTGAGGGCAATGGAGATCAACATCGACATCAATAGGGGTTAGTGGAGATCGATGATGGAATTGATTGTAGGTGGTGGAGATTAGCGGCTATTGCAAGGACTAAGTTGGTGGAGATCGACAGGGGTGATCCCATGGGTAGAGGGAAGTAGTGCAGGCATGGGGTGGTAGCGTGAGTTAGAGAGAGGTGGCGTGTGTTGGGATTAGATGGAGAGAAAAGAGGAAAAAGGGAAGAGTAGAAGAGGAGAGGAATGAGGAAGAAGTAGGCTGGGCTCAAGGGGTAAGAATGTCATTTGTGCAAAATCTGACAGCCTCAAGGGAGTTAACGGCAGCCCTCTACGATCATCTTACAGAAATGGCAAAAATAGGATGACAGCTGCAGTGTTAATGAAGTGAGTAGCAGTTTCGTGATGGTATTTTAGAGATTCGACCAACTCTCAGCGGCAAATATGGAATTTTCTCATAAAAAAGCAAGCTGGTAAAATACCAAAACATTTTAAACAAAGTCATCAAAAAAGATTATGTAGAGCTAGGTTGAATTAATGAGCTAATTTTGGAGTTAGATACGCGTGTTGGTACAAGCTAACCCTAATTTTGTTCAACCTAGTCAAAATTGAACTTGCTTGTCCGGTCCTGTAGGCTAAGACCATGGTTCCAAAAATTGGTGAGATTTCAAAAATCTTAGCCAATATCTTGGATTCTAGCTAGGGACAAGATTAAAATCCCAACTGAGTAAAAAAATTAAAAAAATTTAAATTGCTATAGTAATCTCATAAATTTAGATGAGATTTCATTAAATCTTACCAAAATATCAGGGTTTTTGACTGGATTTGGTCCAATAACCAATAAGAAAGTCATCTTCAATGAGAGTTTGCTGAAAAACTAAATTTTTTGAGACATTTTATTATTTTAGCAGAAAAACTATCAGATTTTTATAAAATTGTACAAGCGTAATCATGATTAGAAAAAATTATGACATAAAAATTTTCAAAAGAATTGAACTTCATTTGTTATCTTCAAAAAATCAAAAACAAAATGAACATAACTAAGATAGTAACCTTGTCAGAATTTTATAAATTTGCTCGAGTGTGATCATGATCCAAAATTTTTATAAGAGCTTAAGAATTGCCTCAGTACCATTCAATAAATTTTTTAAAAATTTCAAACTTTTTTGTCTGCTCAATCAAATAAATCTATATAAGCATTGAACTTCATTTGTTATATTTCAAAATCAAAAACACAAAGAACATAAATGGTACAGTGCCATTTTAAGAATTTTATAAATTCACCGGAGTGTGATCATGATCAAAATTTTTATGAGAGCTTAAGAATTTTCTTAACACCCTTCTATAAAAGGTTCAAAAATTCTAAACCTTTTTTGGTTGCTCAAGTAAATCTATGTATTGATCATTAGGCTTTTTATCAGGATGTAGCACTATCAAAATTTTTGAAAATTCTTGAAAGTTTATTATTATCTAAAAATTTTATGAAAACATTTATCATGCATCAAGACAATACAAAAAATTTTCAAAATTTTTTAACTCTTGGTTTGAACTATTTTTCATTCGGTTGAAGTTTGCCGGTAGGGCTTTTATCAAGACAGTAGCACTTTCTGAATTTTTAAAAATTATTCAAGCTTAATCATCACCTAAAAAATTCATGGGAATATTATGGATGTGTCAGGACCATCTAAAATTTTTTTCAAAAGATTCTAACATGGTTTGCACCATTTTTCATTCGGTTAAAATTTGTCGGTCAACCTTTTATCATGACAGCAGCACTGTCAGAATTTTTAAAAATTCCTCATGCTTGATCATCATCGGAAATTTTTATAGGAATATTTTATTGTGTCAGGATCATACACGAAAAAATTAAAAAAACTTTGTAGCATTTTGGACCAATTTTTACCGAATCTCAGTAAATCTCAATGAGATCTCGGAAATCTTGGTAAAAAAACCGGATTTGAATTTTGCTTTTTGGATTTCATCTGAATTTTATCCAAAATAATGAAATTTTGCCAAAATTTTGAATTTCGAAGAGTAACAAGATGTGAATCGAAAATGAAATTCAGAACTTTGGTTAAAAAACACCGAATCTCAGTAAATCTCAACGAGATCTCAAAATTCTTGGTAAAAAACCGGATTTGAATTTTGCTTTTTGGATTTCATCTGAATTTTATCCAAAATAATAAGATTTTGCTAAAATTTTGAATTTCGAAAGGTAACCAGATGTGAATCGAAAACGAAATTCAGAACTTTGGCTAGGACTGCACCAGCTTCAGTCACCGGTGCAACTAATCAGTTGACCAAAAATTAATAATGTCCTACGTACCTCTCAAGCCGAAGTGGGTCAAGTCATCCATCCGATGCAAACCGCACAAGCTACTGCTAAGTAAAACAATTACTTTCTCCTTAAAAATCGTAGGGGTCCACGTCTTTCGATGTTTGAAGTTGGTAAATTTAATGAACAACTGGTTCAATAAATATATAATCGATCTGTGTAAGTTTACAAGACAATAAGATATTAATAATAACTAGACTACTCATAATTATTATCTCTAACTATTATATTCAATGCATGCAGATAGAAACTGTAAGTAAAGTTGGATATTCATTAGAAGCATATAGAGAGAACATCACACAAATTTTGCATTGGAATATAAAATACACCATATATTTATCCACAAGACTATTAAAAAATATATGTCTTATAAACTTGGACGGAGGGAGTATACATATTATATGATATAAAAGTAATACCGTTGGATTTGTATTTAAAAGTATTTTCTTATGATTATTATTTTATAACTATGAAAAAGTATTGTAAAAGTAAAAGCAAAAATAGTTACATCACGTACACTTTAAATTTGTGGAGTTTCTTTAGGACACTATTTTTTTTGTGTCTTTGCTGAAATACACAATACTTTGGTGTTTCTTTGTTAAACTGTAACACAAAGCTGTCAGCAAAATCTTGGCAAGAGCCTGTGTTGTCAAGGGAGGCGGAGAGCAAGAGATTAATAATGTGTTTGGTTGGGTGAACGATGAGGAAGCACAGGATGATCTATGATATGTTTTGATATTTGCGTTTGGTTAGACGTATGAAACCATCTCGTATGGAATGAAGTAGTACAGTTTATATGAATATTCTCTAAATATACTGTACCAACTCATACCTCCAATTTGGCCAAACCAACTGACCCTAGACGAGCGTGTCCCATGCCTGGAGTCATTACTCGCTCCTCGTTGTCATTACGCAAGGTAGTGTTCTTGTTTTGGACTGTTAGCGTGCACTAACAGTTTTTCATAGAATCATTGGATTATCATTATGCTTGGTACCGTCTTTGTGGGAAATGGAAACATATTTATCCTAACATTACTCGCTCGCTCGTTGGCATGCATATTTTTTTATGATCGATTACACTAGTTTCTTGTAATGGTGTGATATGATTTAATAGCATATTTAGTTCTACATTTACCCATTATTTCTTTTGGAAACATGCAGTTAGAAAATAGCAGACGTTGCAACTATTTTATGTAATATTGTGATATGATCTAATACCATATTAACCTCATCTCTCTAACCAAACATCATCTCGTACTATCATGTACCATTCTATCTAAGCAACCAAACAAAATCTTATATAATTCTATTCAGGTAACTAAATATCATCTCTGTACTATCTCATCTAATATCATCCCATCTATTTTATAATATCTCATCTATTCATTCTTGTTCACCTAACCAAACGCATTCTAAAGAACCAGAGTGGATGAGGATGACAGCAGTCTCGACATGTGCATATGGGCTTGGTTATTATAGGGGCAAAAAAGACTTTTCATCCACCTTTGCTCTCCGCTTTCAGCCAAGTATGATATTTTAATGGCGAATACTTGCATCCGGACGTCCGATTTTTTATTTTCTTCGGACGTCTCTTAAAACATTTTTTGTCTACGTGTGCAACATTTGTTACCAACGCGTGTAACATTTTTTTTAACGCTTGCAACATCCGTTTACTGTAGCAAATTTCACTGTTTGTCGAAGGAAAATGTTGCACGCGTTGGTAGAAAATGTTGCACGTGTAGAAAAAAATTGTTGCGAAGAGTTAGGATGTCTGATGCCTAGCATTACCGTATTTTAATGGGCAAAACGTCCACCAGCAAAGAGACATTTCAGCAAAGACATAAAAAAATAGCGTTCCAGAGCGAACATAACAAATTTAGAGTGTTATGTAGCTAATTTTACCTAAAGAATTAACTGCCAAAACTCGGTTTTAGAGACTGTACCAAGTTAAATCTTGCCTTACATTTTTCTACGGAGGTGAGTATTAGAGCATTGCAACTATTGCTTGGTCACGCCAACTAGTAATTAAAGCTAGCTAGGTCAAAGCCATTCCGACAATTAATTAGAAAGAACCTCGTGCTTTTTACTAAGTTAAACCGTGCCTTACATTGTTTTTTTTAAGAGAGAGCACATGAGCATTGCGACGATTGCTCGATCACGCTAACTAGTAATTAAAGCTAGCTAGATCAAAGCCATTACCACAATTAATTCGAAAGGACATCGTGCTTTTACTAACCAAATTATTGTTCCTTTCCGCCGTCTATTTCCTCGTTCAAAATCCAAACTCACCGTCCGTGAGTTTTGTATGTAAAATCGTCATCTCGATCAAGAATTGAAATCTCGTTTTCGCTCCAAATCTAGTCCATAGTCAGAGAACGAAATCTTGATGAGATTTAGAAATTTTAGAGAAATCCCGGACGAAATACAAAAATAAAAATTCAAATTTGGATTTTTTTTTACAGAGAAAACCGAAATTTTGACCGATTTTACCGAGATCTCTGCAAAATTTCACCGAGTGAAAAATAGAACAAACGATGTTGAAAAATTTTGAAATTTTTTTTATAGATTTTGGACATATTAATGATATTTTCACAAAAATTTCAGATGATTATAAAATTGGATAAATTTTTAAAAATTCAAACATTGAAACTGTCCTAGTAAAACGCTGACCGGTAAGGTTGAACCGAATGAAAAATAAAATAAACCATGTTAGAAAATTTTTAAATATTTCGTTCATGGTTATGATGCATCATTAATTTTTTCATAAAATTTTCAAATGATAATCAACCTTAATGAATTTTTAAAAATTTGGAGAGTACTACTATCCAGATAAAAGCCATACTGGCAAACTTCAACCAAATTAACAATGGTACAAACCAAGTTAGAAAATTTTGAAATTTTTTATTAATGTTTCTGATGTATTATTAATATTTATATAAAATTTTCATATAATGATAAAACTTCAAGAAGTTCCAAAAATTCTGAAAGTGCTACGTCCTGATAAAAGCCTAATGATCAATACATTGATTTGGTTTAATATTAAAAAAGGTTTAAAATTTTTAAACATTTTTCAGAAGGGTTCTAAGAAAATTTTTAAGAGCTCATAAAAATTTTGAATCATTATCACACTCTAGTGAATTTATAAAATTCTTACGAGTGCACTATACCATTTATGTTCTTTTTGTTTTTTATTTTTGAAATATAACAAATGAAGTTCAATACATATGTAGATTTGATTGAGCAAACAAAAAAGTTTAAATTTTTTGAAAATTTTAGAGCACGATAATGAGACAATTATTAATCTCTCATAAAAATTTTGTATCATGATCACACTCAAGAAAATTTATAAAATTCTGATAATGTTACTGTCCCAATTATATTTGTTTTGTTTTTGATTTTTTAAAGATAACAAATGAAGTTTAATTATTTTGATACTTTTTGTGTATGATCCTACACTTCTGATGACGGTACTATAAATTTTTAATATTATGATAAAGCATGTATAATTTAAAAAAACTAATAGTATTTCTGCAGTGTTTAAAAAATATCTCAAAATTTTAGTTTTTTAACAAATTTTCGTAAGAGATGACTTTCTTAGGGGTTATTGGACCAAATCTAGTCAAAAATCCTGAGATCTTGGCGAGATCTCACCGAGATTTCCGAGATTACTGTAACAATTTAAATTTTTTTTGAATTTACTTACTCTGGCTGGCATTTTAAAATTCGTCCACATCCAAAAACCGAGATATTGACGAGATCTCGTGAAATTTCAACGAGATTTTAATCCTTGATCTGGATCCTACAAGTGTGTGTACAGCTGATTTGTTGATCAAGTGGCTGTTTCATTGATGAACTAAGCGATATGTGACCGGTAGCAAGGCTATTCGTTAACTTAGGCTCAATTAACGAGCTAATTTTGGAGTTTGATACGTGTGTTAATACAGGCTAGCCAGGATTTTGTTCAACCAGTCAAATTTGAACTTGCCTGTCCTCGATCTCCAGCTGCACCTGCTTCTGCACCTGCTTCCGTCACCAGTGCAACTAATCAGTTGACCACGACTTAATAATGTCCTACGTGCCTAGAGAACTGAAATGGGGCCAAGCCACCCATCCAATGCAAACCGTACAACCTACTGCTATGTAAAAGAAATACTTTCTCCACGGAAATTATAGGTCGCCCACCCATTTTAAGTTGTAAAGTTCGTAAATTTGATCAATAACTAGTCAGTAATGTATATTACTAGACATGGTAGCGTGCTATTGCACGCTGTGTTGTGTGAGCGTGGGAAAAAAATCAGCGAAAGGATGTAAACACGATTTTCAGCAAATTTCTCACTCGAGAAAACAGCAGAAACCGAGTTACAAGGGGAAAATAGAGAGTTAGAGTTGTAGAAATATCTCTTTCGACTAATTATTTGGGAAATATCGGAGACCGAGGTGGAAAAATAGTCTAGAGGGAAAGGACGAAAAATTATTAGTGATGACAACCTTTTTAGAGTTGCACACACATTTCTGATGACGAAAACATTTTTTTCGAGAAAAACGGAGAAAGGACTTAGACGTGATGACAACCTTCTTAGAGCTGCACACATATTTCTGGTGACGAAAACATTTTTTTCCGTGAAAAACGGAGAAAGGACCTAGACGTAAGGAGCGATGGCCTATTTGTTACGTTTTTGGATCTGTCGCTATCTTGAAAAATTAGAAAAAGGCCTGTTCGCGATTTGAATTTATCGAGAGCTTTTTCCATAAAATAGCGCACGAGGGACCCAAACGCGATTTTTTAAAACAAATCTTCCCCTCACAAAAAATCGCGAAGGACCTATCCGTAATTTGAAGAAACGAAGAGGGTTTTTTACAAAATTCCGTAGGGTGACAAGTGGCTTCAGCTCCTCCCGGCATTCTCATGCGACATAATAGGTGTAATATATGTCACAAAAGTAACACGATTAGATTCACATTTAAAATCATTTTCTTGTAATTAAGATCTTGTAATTATGAACAAAGTATTGTAAAAGGACGGCAAATTAGCTACGAGACACTATAAATTTGTGGTGTTTCTCCAGGGCACTTTTTTTGTGTGTTTTTGCTAAAAATATGAAATTTTGGTGACTTTTACTAGTTGACGCTATGCCAAGCTAAATATGATTTCTGGCTTGCTAGTTGACACCATGCCAAGCAAAATTTCATTTTTGGCTGAAAGATGAGAGAAAGTGGATGAAAAGTCTATTTTACCCCTGTAATACAACAGTGTTAGTTGGCAGGGGACGAAAGGACCGAGTGGATGTGGATGACAGCCTGACAGTGGTTTTGACTTGGGCAGGTGGGCTTGGCTATTATAGAGAAAAAAATTCGCCTACCTTTTCTCTTCTATTTCAGCTAAAAATAATATTTTAATAGATAGTGTTCACCATCAAAGAAATATTCTAGTAAAGATAGAAAAAGATAGTGTCCTAAAGCAAACGTCACAAAGTGTCTCGTAGCCAGTTTTACCCAAAAGAAAATTTATGTCAAAACTCAGTTTCGGATAGTGCATCAAATTAAACTGTGCCTTACATTTTTCGAAGGAGAGGGTACTAGAACATTGCAGCTATTACTTGATCACGCTAACCAGCTAGCTAGCTGGGTCAAAGGCATTACCATAATTAATTAGAAAGAACCTCATGCTTTCACTAGGTTAAACAGTGCTTTATATTTTTTCTACAAAGGGAGTAGTAAAACATTGCGACGGTTGCTGAATCACGCTAATCAGTAATTAAAGCTAGCTAGGTCAAAGCCATTACCGCATTAATTAGAAAAAACCTCGTGCTTTCACTAAACAAATTATTGTTCCTTTCCGCCATCTATTTCCCTTTCAAACTAGTGTGCATCGGACCCGTATGTTGCTACGGGAGTAAGAAATCGTCGATACAGATAGAGATTTTAACAAAGAAAGAAAATCTTTTTCATGAACACATAGAAAAGGAAAGCAAAATTTCGTAAATTTTTAAAATCGTAAAAGCTTGATCATGATTCCATTTTTCTTATGATAGCTCAGGCATTCCCTAAGGACCCTTCCAACAAATCTTAAAGAATTTACAAATTTAGTAGCTTAATCAAATCAGTGAACTTGCTTTAAGTGTGTCAGCAGCATTGTCAGTTTTTTAAAATCACAAAAGTTTGATCATAATTTGGAATTTTTACAGTAGCACACGCATGCTCTCAGGACCTTTCCCTTTTCAAAAATTTCCAAGAATTTCCAAATTTAGTAGCTCAACTAAATCAGTAAAGCTGCTTTAAACGCATTAGTAGCATTGATGAAAATTTTAAAACATTGCACAGATTCGATCATGATCTAGACTTTTTATGTTAGGCTAGGCATGCTTTGAGGACTATTACAACAAAAATCAAAATCCCCCCCTACCAAAAAAAAAAAAGAAAAGAAAACTATAGCCACTACAGTATCCATGTAGCTCCTCCTGCACTCAGCCGCATTAGCGCCTGCTCCTATGCTTCCCGGACGTAGCATAGGCAGGTGCTACTTGCCACATCTTCTGTAGTTGAAGAGAGTTATATTTGTAATTGTATTTGGAAGAGAGAGGGAAAAAAAAAAGAATGAAAGATGCTAGAAAAGTGATCAACGCCCGCACAACCACGCTGCCCAAAGGCTCAAACCACACACCAACATGGAATTGGGTTCCACGTGAGTCCAGCCACTTTCCCACTCTCTTTTGTCTTTCCTTCATGTTATATATCACCTCTCCTCACCTCACCGTCTTTCCATTTTTATTGCAAACGGTTGACCTACCCCTCTATTCTATGGTGCCTTCAAAAGAATTAAACAAGCCTGTGGGTCCAGTGACAAAGAAGAAGAACAAGAAGCAGCAGTTCTATTGTCAGAACACTGTAGAATATTTACTAGTTGCTTGATGACAGGAGTGTTGGTCTTAGCTGGCAAAGGAGCCAATTGGCTCCTGTTGCGTCACAAGCAAAGCAGTGATAGTGATACTACGCGTAGCATCCTCCGTAGCTTTGGTTGTTCCCAAGAGAGAGATTAGGTGGGCATGAACAGATGGAATAAGTTTAGTTTACATCCTGAAATTTTCTAAGAAAGTTTGACCCATAACTATAAAACCGGATATTGAACTCTCAAACTTATAAAATCAGATCAATTTACAACCTAAGATGGTTTTAGATGGCAGTTTTGATGGTGTTAATCACACTCAAAGTGGTTTTTGTCATATCAGCGGCCACATTGTCATGTTTTGGTAAGGAGGAACCAATTCAACAGTGTTGACATATACATAATTGACCCTTTTTCACTCATTTTCTCTATATATATGTGCTCTTTTTTCTTCTCGTTATCATCCCTTCTCTTATTTAGATCTGTATCAGCAAAAGTCAATTACATGGCTACCAACATAATAAAATCACCCTGAGTTGGATCCCCATCAACAAAACCGTTTTCAAAACCATCTCAGTGTGTAAATTGACCCAGTTTTAATTATAAGTCTAGGGTGCTAAATGCCTAGTTTCATAGCTAAAGGTGTTAATAGACTTTTAAAAAATTCAAGGTGTAAAATAGACTTATTTTTAATGGAAGTCGTATGTAATGTATGGTTGCTGCCTATTTAATTTGTGAGCAAACATATCGATATCTACACTAATTAGAGATTCTCTTAGAAGTTTCCACATTAATCCTAAGAGGATGAAAAAGGTAAAAATTACCATATTAATCCCAGAAAGAAAAAAAAATCTAGAAATTCCCATATTAATTAGAAAAAGGAAATTCTTGACTAATTGTACCTAAACATAAATCTAGGCAACTTGTGTACGTAACTGGTGTTAGACATGAAAAGTCCATGAATATGGTTCGGACTATGCCTTCTTTTTTAGAACCTTTGGACTTTGCCTCAGAGATGAACTGCTATATATGCTAGGAAATTAAGGAGCATGACTTTCAGGAACACATCCATGCTTCGGACGTTTCGCTGAAGATGAACCGGCACGCAGGGAAATCAAGAAGCAATCAACCTTTGTCGAAACGAAAAAAAGAAGCGATTAACCGTAAGCAAGGAAACTAAGATGCAGGACTTTGATGTTCAAGGACCAAAAGATTCCGGAAAAGGTTAGAAGCTGCAGGTGTTAGCAATAGAAGTGTATACTGATCATTAGAATATTAAATAAAGAAATAAATAATTAGGTTCAAGTAGAAAGGAAAAAACCACTACGTTCGTTATTTAGTGCTAGAATTTACCATGTTAATAGGATAAAAAGAGAAAGAACTGTGTACGACGATAGGTTGTGCTAGGTCCAAATTATAATAGACAAGATTAATCAGGTCTAAATAGATACTATATGAATTTCATACACTACTAGACACTTAGAATATTAAATAACTTGATATGAAATAGGACAGAGTCAAGTTGTTGACATACTTGATGAACACATAACAAATTTAGAAATCGATAACCATGAAGGGTCCTTGATCTTCCTTTTGACGAGAAACAATTCAAGAGCATGGCAACTTGTCAGCTATTTCACTCTTTAATTCTGATGCCAACTCCTGGCAAGAGAATATTCATCAACATAACATTAGAGTTCCAGATATCACTAAATGATCACCAACAGTGGAGAAAATTAAAGTCCATAAAAGAGGTAAATAGCTAGCACTCACATTGAAACAACCCTTTTCCCTTCAAGAGAGCTTAAGAGAATAGCATTGTATCTACAAAATAAAAAGCAGATAATAAAAGCGCTAGAAGATTAATAAGACATTAAAGAAAGTAAAAGGGAAATACTCTACCCTAGTATTCAGTACTTACTTTGACCAATCAATACACTTCAAACTCTCAAAGCTCACAATATTTACATGGCAAATATTTGCCCAAATATCATGAGCTTTTCCATCCGTAAATGCTAAAACTTGTTCCATAGAACCTCAGTGAATGGCATGGAGCATGAATTGTTCTTAATATATACTAAAATAAACACCAAACAATTATAGGTACACCCAGACCTATAAGGCTTTTTGCTAGAGTAGCAATCATCAGGGATTGTGCATCTACGTTCATAGTTCCCACAACCTGAAACAATGCAAAGTCAACCCTCCAAGACACGCAATTGCAGCATTATAAAAATCATAAGCACAAGATCTCTCACCAGTATAGATAAATAATACACCCACAATTGCCCATTCCGCATTTCATTTGTAAATCCAAAGCGAGTTCCAATAGATCAATTCAATTCCTCGCTGGAACCAAAATTTACAAACTAATGCAGTGATGCAACTAGGTAGTAAGTGATCCAATAGGGTTTGGGAAATGAGTAGGCAAGCAAGGGAATAGGAAGACTCATGAGCTCCAGCCTCATGGGAGAGAGCCCAGGCCACCAACGCCGTGCGGATCTCACGACCTCGAGCTGGCTCTCCCCATTGAACGCACGTAGCACCATGCGCGATGCCGAGAACTGCATAACCCCAGCCCCAGCGCCGCCCGGCTGCACCGCTAGGACCTCTCCCTCACCCGCGTCATCGCCACACCGATGGGGAGTAGCTGCTAGACAATGAGCAGGTAGGCCATGAAGAGGGCACTGCCCAGGGGGAAGGCCGGAGGGAGCCAAGAGGTTATAGGGGAGGGCGCCGAGACGTTGCCGCCAAGAGGGGAGGGGTAGGGTTAGCTAGGGTGATGCGTAGGCTGTGGTATGTGAACTCAATGAATGCTATGTACGTAAATTGAACTGTGGTGTTTATGAACTGAGACCATCTCAGAAGGTTCTCAAATAAAACTGTCTGTGATGAGGCCCACATCATAAAAGGTTTTAGCCAAAAACCGTCAGTAATAAGCACCAGGTTATCACAGACGGTTTTGGCTAAAACCGTTTGTGATGTGGCTCTCATCATAGATAGTTTTTACCAAAAACCATCTGTGATGAGGGTGGCAATATCACAGACGATTTTTGGCTAAAATCGTTTGTGTTGTTCCCCTCATCACAGACGGTTTTAGCCAAAAAAAAACGTTTGTGATGTATCCGAGACTTCAAAAACAGTCAATGATGAGGAGTCTAATATAAATCCTTTTGTAGTAGTGATATTGATTACAACTCTATGACATAAGCATGAATCGAACACGTCATCAGGTTGAGAAGATCCCCTCAAAAATATTATTTATAAGAAAAAAGATTAGAAAGTTGGTTTGCATATTAATCAAAAGAAATAATACTAGCAATTTCTGTATTAACCAGATAAAAGGAAAAGAAATAAAGAGTTCTGGTTTCTATTGAACTTCTCAGTAGTTAAACAAATCTTCTGAACGATCCATGCCCGGAGATATATAAGTTAATTAATTTAATTTAGAGTTTGACTTGGAGCTGAGACATGCAAATGCAAATTAAGTAGCCACGTTGAAAGATGAAACAAACAAGACTTGCATTGTCACATGAAAAATTGAAGAATCGCATACATGTAACTTGATTGCATGCCCTCGCAAAAAAAAACAAACAAAAACAAAAAAAAAAACAAAAAACAAAACAAAACTTGATTGCGTGCAGCGTAACACTGCAAGATATGGATGAACCAGAAGTTTCCCGTACTTCTAGCAAAGGTTGATGCTTAATCTTGAAGGGCACATGTGTTAAGTGAAAAAAAGCTTTAGAATAGTAAAAGAAAATAGGTATACAAAATCACATATTAATTAGAAATTTTTTGCTGATCCATCACTAATCCACCTTCCAGTTACAATGGCCCGCTTATATTTTTTTTAAAGATAATAGCCTGGATTAAGATCTAACATTAATTAGAGTTTTATATGAATTGTAGCAAATAGTCTACATTACGAGTAAATTTTCAATACTGAGATGTTCCCATCCACATTTAAATACATTTAGAGTTAAAAACTCATAATTATTAACACCAAAAATCAATGTTTAAAACATGTAGCTAAATGCGATGCACGGGTTGATGACTAGTATAGAATATAATTGAAATGCACACTGCATTTTATATAGAATTATAATAATATTATCAAAAGAAAAAGAGAATGGTATTAATATTATTTTGGCGGACCAACAACGAGGTTTAACTTTTCATCGAAAACCGCTCGGTTTTAGCAAAAATCGAGCATCGCTTCTCGTTCAAAAGCAAAATCGCTCAATTTACTGACAAGTTCAAATTCAAATTCAAAAAATTTAGGAAATTTGAAAAAATTATCCAAAAATTCCCTAAAATTAGAATTAATAGCTTTATGACCTCTGGCTTGAATATTTTTCAAAAAATGAAGTTTAGAGATATTTTTGAGCCATTCAAAATGTACATAATAGAAAAGCCAAACATAGAAAGAAAAAGTCTGGCCTACAAGCTTCAGCTCATAGGCCAGAGCCGTCTCTGGGCCTCTAGCCATTCTCGAACTGACACATTCATTCCACCCAAAAATTCCCCAACCAATGGAGACTCAGCCAATGACGCCTCGCCAGATCCGTCACCGGTCACACCGTCGTTTCATTGGCCACCGAGCAATTTTCTAGCAGTAAGCACCGAAAACCGAAACCTTTGAGTGAAAATCAATGGCTATAACGAGTTTCGAGCTCAGCAACGAATTTTGCGAAATCAAGTTGGTTTTTCGCTTAAAAGTGCTTGATTTTCACTCGGTATTATTGATTTTCGGTTGAGTACTTGGAGCTATCTCTTGTGTATGCATGTATTTGTGTTTTAATTGGTTGGAAAATGGTCATGCAATGCTCACTGTGATCATTCCGAAATGGTACTGTTTGTTCAAGTATTTTTAGTAGCAATATTTATTCAAGTATGTCAAGTAGCAATATTTACTTCAACATATTTTAGTAACAATATTTGTTCAATTATATTTAGTAGCAATATTTTTAAGTATATTTAGTAGCAATTGTCGACACCCGAAAATGGCACTATTTGTTCAAGAAGCAATATTTGTATGCACATAAATTATCTTGCTATGTATATTTTAATATGTTAATGTATCCAATATTGAAAAGCTTACTTCTCGTTATATGCAGGTATGAGCTACCAAAACTTCAGTATTGAAGTTGTACTCTATACCACTAGTTATATTTTATACTTATTTTGTTGTATAGCCTACAATTTGACACGAGCAATTTCTTGAAAATTATTTACACAATCAATTTTTGTACGTATATTGCATGCATGCTTACTTCTTATTGTTTTCTATTAGCAGATGGTAGACCATATCGACATGGTGTAGAAGCACGACAAGAGGTTAAGTGGTGGATTTCAATGCAAGCACTATCTTAAAGAGAAGAAAAAAGGTGATACAACCCGACTGAAGTAGCACTTGGCAGGGTGCGCTATGAATGTCGTCAATTGTAGTAAAGTTTATGTGGAAGTTTGTGAGTACTTTCAACATGACCTGTACAGAACGAATGATAAGAAGAAGGAAAAGAGAGAGGAGAGGCTAAGGAAAGAAGGAGCAGCCGGAGATTCCCCACCGAGGAGAGGTATATATTTAGAGTACACAGGTGATGTTGATGAGGAGGACCAACTCCAGCATGCCATGGCTGCCTCCACGACGGAGGCTGAATTTACAAACCAGATAGGTGGCAGATATTAGCACAGTGGTGGTAATGCTTCTCTAGGGGCGCTGGAGGAGATCGTGGCAATTTGTTATCAAAGATGTATCGTAATTCCTCACAATGAGAAAGACCATGGGTGGTGGGAGATTACAATGTTGGTATGGCTTATGGTCCCGTGCAATCAAGGATTGACAATCATCAGTGGATATAAAAGAGGAAGAGTGTGAAGCAGGCCATTGACTCAACTTGGGCCAAATTTTTTCACACTTCTGATATCGCAGGGCGAAAACCAAATAATCCATACTTTGTTAGCACCGTGAGGAAAACGCAAAAATACGGTAAGTGAGCTTTAAAATGTTCATTCAGTTGTACGCTAATTCATAACTAATATTTTTGTACTATGTTTCATTTGTAGGCGAGGGTGTCCCATCCCCGAGTGGGTGAAATATAGATGAAAAATATTTAGACACCAATAAAGTAGACATAAAGGAGAAGCGCAAAGTTCAAGTAGGATTGGCTTATGTACGGAGTAATAATCATATGTGATTTTTGGACAGGACCGACAGACATGAGCATAATTAACTTTATGATTTACTCCAATGGCACCATGTTCTTCCACAAGTTCGTTGATGCTAGGGCCAATCTCAGGATGCCTCGTATTTGCACAAAGTACTTGGTTTTGTTGGTCCCCTTCTAAAATATAATTGACATACACATCATGTAACAGAGGTACATGGTTTTGTTTGTTCACACATGAAATATATTCAGTAGTCGACGAGGTGGGTTTGATAAATATGGTGCAGATTATCACGGATAATAGTTCCAACTACAAGAAGGCGTGCATTCATCGTGACGGCAACATCAGCAACATCGTGTGGCAGCCTTGTGTGGCCCACACCATTAATTTGGTGCTGAAACAGATTGGGGAGTTCCTTAATCATGCCTCAATCATTAAGAGTGCAAGAAAAATATATTGATGGATATACAACCATTCCAAGCTTCATGCTATGATGAATAAGTATATTGCAGGCGAGTTGGTTAAGTGGAATGCAACTTATTTTGGTACTAACTATATGTTCTTGGATAGTTTATTTCATCGTAAGGACATGTTCATGTAATAGATGGCTGTTGAAGAATTTATAAGCTCTCGCTTTGTTAATACCACTGAGGAGAGGTATGCATACGGCTGTCTCTCGAGCTTGGACCGGTGTGATAATCTTCGATCTGTTGTCATGTCAGTGGAACTGTTATACATTTTCTTGCAATTTGTCAATTAGGACAGGGTGCCTACATTAAACGAGATGATCCAATGGTACACCATAACGCGACAGGAGTACGATAGTTTGTTTCAAGACTCTCCAGCAACAAACAAGATGTACATGGATGTGGTGGACCGAAGAATGGATGACTTAACATGCCATCATTATATGGATGTCAGTAATACATTCTTCTCTAGAACATAATATCTTATAGTTGCACATACATTACATAATTGTACTGACATGTTTTGTTTTACTTTATGTAGCTACTGCCTTAAACTCTCGGATTACCTATGCATACGGCATGAACAATAGCTTCTTGCCTAATCTTTAGGATGCTTTTGAAGCTCTTGTGAATGATACTGATAGCACTACGCAAGCTCTTCATGACTCCAAGGTTTTTAGAAGGAAGGCTGGATCGTTCTCCAGTGCTTTAGCTGTGAGGATGGCAAATGATGGCAAAACATCTTCTAGTATTTTTCTTATACCGTTTTAAATTTAATGGTACTCTCGTCGATGCTTATTGTTCTATTCGTTAACTTGCAGCACATTGGTAGGCTGTGTTCGGTTCAGAAACACCTATGCTTCAGCGGTTTACCCTATATCTCGTGTCGCAATACGCATCTTCTAGCAGATATGAGCGCAATTGAAGTACATTTGCATTCATCCACATAAAAATTTGCAACTGCCTTTCATACAAGAAGCTCCATAAGCTAGTGTATGTCAACTATAATTTTTGGCTTTGAATTCAAGTTGTAGAAAATTAAAGGTGCTCAGATGAAGACGATCTATTCTAGCATCTTATGGAGCTTACACTATGCGATGATACAATCCGATCCGATAGTGGATGAAAAAAGAAAAGTCTAATGGTGACCCATTACTTGATGAGGAGAATACAGTGAGTGACACACCTCTCCCATCATAGCTTGTGACAGACCCGATTCATCCTGCTATGTTAAGAAAGGATATTGGGGCTGTAAGCATCCCCGAATAAGTAGAAAGAATAGTCGGGGACACTCACATAAGAAAGACAAAGCACTAATCAATGCTGAGAAGGGATACAAGAAAAAGGAGAGCATCCTCCAAAGAAAAGAGAAAGCATCCCGCAGATGAGCCGCATTTACGTAGGGAGTGATGACTCCACAAAGAGCGGTGACCGTTGGAGCCTGCCATACCAAGAATCTAATGATAACAGCTCCTAGATGAACACCGATGGCGGTGAATCCAGTGCCGATGCCTCCATACCTCGCACGCACCAATAAAAAAGCAGCGTCCTGTCGAATTTACATGGGAGTTGCAGTTCACTCATGCAATACAGGACATAGACCATGGCGCTCTCCAATCACAGAGAACGACTACTGGAGGAAAGGGAAAGGACCAACGACACAACCATAACGCACCACAGGATAGCTTTAGCTCCTATAGCATCGTCGAGACGTAAGGGAGCTATGGCTCATATGGCAGTTATGACTACGCCATCCCCGATGCTAATGCACAACTTTCCCACCCAATGGGTCTACGAGTGGCATGACCCTGAGTTTTATGTCATGTTGTACCAACAATGGCAAACGATAAGTTCATAGACGGGACAAAGCTAGCACAATTACAAGATGGAGTTGCTAGCTATACGAGGATTGGCCTTGATGTCCACCGAGGAATATAATATGGTCAACCAAGTGTACACGTAACAATACTGCTCATAGCCCCAAAGGTAATATTTCATTTCATCGTAACTTGATTGTTTTACTAATATAGTGTCCATGCAGGTCCAACATGGTATTTGTGTGGGAAGAATGATGATAAAAGGTATCAAAATGTGAAAGGTATTGATATGTAAATGCCTATTTTTTGCACTTGTTGGATTGATATGTGAATGGTACTGAAATGAAAAGATTATTTGTTGACATATTATTGCTAAATGTCTACTTTACAACTTCAAATTATCTAAAATATAACAAAGGTCATGCCAAAATTTTATTTGATTTGTATGTTTCATTTCATTGCAACTCAATTTTTTATTAACATTCCATTCATGTAGGTGAAACATGGCATATGTGTGACAATAGAAAAACGATGAAGCTATGCCTATTTCACAACTTCAAATGAAAGGTATTGAAATGTAAATGGTGTTAATATGTGAATGGTATTGATATGTGAATAGTATTGGTATGTGATTATGTGAATGCCTATTTTTGAACTTGTTGGATTGATATGTGAGTAGTATTGAAATGAAAGATTATTTGTTGATATATTATTGCTAAATACCTACTTTACATCTTGTAATTGTCTAAAATATAGCAAAAATCATGTTGAAATTTTTCTATATTTAGGAAAGATCGTATGTTGAAATTTTTCTATATTTAGAAAAGATCATGCCAGAATTTTTCGTGTTTTTTCATACTTTTTGTTATATATTTCTTACATTTTTTCTATTTTTTTGGGTCTTTAATAGTTTTTTACAAATTTTACAACATTTTTTGCAATTTTTCCCAATTTTTCATCTGCCGTCGATTTTCGTAAAAACCGCTCGAAATTCTCTACTTTTCGAGTGGTTTTCATCCATTTCGTTCGAAATTCGCTGAGCAGTTTAACTAGATTTTAAATTTATTTCACTTTCGAAACCGTTCGGTTTTGAGCAAATTTTATTTGGTTTTTCATGAATTTCGGTACTGCCGGCTCGTCGAAATCCGAGATCAAAATGGTATTATTAACCTGCAAACAAAACCTCAAACCCAAGTTGTTTAATTTTGTATGTCTGCTTCACAGCTCCCCCTTCAAGCTGTTTAATTAAGGCTCCAATTGGCATTGCGACAAATTATGATATTTTTAGCTGGTGAAACTGATTAAATATTTCGGCGTTTGTTATATACTCCAATTTTTTCTTAGAGAGATTACATACTTAAAACTGGATAATATACTTTGCTAAACTTTAATCTGATTTGCAAAAGAGGCACGGAATTATTCACAAACTGATTTTTCCCACAGCAACCTCAAAAAATAAGCACAACACACTACGGCAACCCAAAGCAAACCATAAAACTGGCATCGTCGTAACTCATCATCCATGAAAGAAGTGTGAAGCATTGCTCTCAGTAAAAGTACATCATCTACTTGTTACTCAGTCGTTCTCTAGTCGGATCATTTTACATGCAGTCAGACGCAAAGGTTGCATCAACATTTCAATTAGTTTGTTCAGGAAATATTAGACTAAATATCAATGAGCGATGCTTCTGTGTTTTTTTTTAAAAAAAATTATATAAATATTAAAACATGAATGAAAAATAAATAATGATTACTTCACTTATGTAAGATTACAGCGTGAATAATTGATAAACGATGATTACTTCGCCGTACTAAAACATTATTTTTTATTTTCAAATCTGGAAAATAACTAGTGGTGCTAGCCTGCTACAAGCAGTAGTAGTATGGAGTAGTTAGCCTTCTGGCGCGTAGATTCTGCGCAGTTTCGCACACCACGCGCCAGCCATTTCCCTCCCATCCCGCCACCTCCCCGTCTGTGCCTCCCCTCCACCGCAACATGCAGCCGCCGCCGGAGTCCGGCGAGCCTGCTGGGGACGCCCTCGCTGAGTGCATCCGCCTGCTTGCCGCGCTCCCCGCCGCGGCCGCCTCCTCCCCGGCCTTTCGCCGCCACTGGCCCTCCATCTCCGCTTCCCTCTCCTCGCTTTCCGCCTCCCTCGCCCACCCGGCCTTCACCCTCCGCGCCGCTCCTCGCGCCCCTCGCCTCCGCGCTCACCGCTCTCCTATCCGTGTCCAGTGGCCCTCCCCTCGGGCACCTGCACACCGTCTCGCTGCTCTCCTCCTCCGCCGCCTCGCTGTCCCAGCTCGCCGCCGACGCGCGCCTGCTTGTCTCCCCGCTTCTGGTGGGGGTGAGGGTGATGGAGCCGACGGCTTGCTCCCCCGTCTCCGCCTTGGCTCCGCCGCTTCCCGCGCCACGGCGCTGGACTCGCTCGCCGGCTCCGTTGGCTCCCTGTCGACGTCCTCCGCCGCTGCTGCCGTCTCGGCAGTCGCCGCGATGCTTGACTCCGGTGACCTCCTCCCGGCCTCCCGCGAAAAGGCCGTGTCCGTGCTCGCCGCCTTCGCGTCCTCCGACGCCGCGTGCCGGCTCTTGGCCCAGGAGTCGGGCACCGTCCTCCCCCACCTCTGCCGCGCACTGGAGTCCGGCGGCACCGGCGCCGAACACGCTTGCGTGGCGTTGAACCCCCTTACCGCCGCGTCGCGGGACGCCGCGGCGGCCGTCGTGGCCCGCGGAGGCGTGGCCGCGCTCCTGGTAGCCTGCTGCGCCGGCACCCCGGCAGCGCAGGCCGCCGCGGTCGGCGTGCTCCGGAATCTTGCCGCGTTCCCGGACCTCCTCCCTGCCTTCCGCGATGAGGGCGCGCTCCCCTTGCTCCTACAGCTCGTCTCCCTCGGCACGCCGCGCGCGCAGGAGCTCGCGCTGGGATGCCTTCAGAACCTCACGGCCAGCGACGGCGATGAGGGCCAGCGGCTAAAGGTGGAGGCTTTCCAGGAAGGCGCGCTCGGCTGCGTCAAGGACTTCCTGGAGTCAAGCCGCGGCGACGAGCCGGGCCTGGCGCCGGCGTTCGGGCTCCTCCGCAACATGGCCTCCTTCCGCTACATCGCCGAGATAGCCATCTCCGCCAGCTTCGTCGGCCATGTCGTGGCCGCGCTGGGCAGCGACAAGGCCAACCTCCGCACGGAGGCGGCCATGGCGTTGGCCGAACTGTGCAACGTCGGCAGCGGCAAGGCTAGGAAGGAGGTCGGGGACGCGATCCCGCGGCTAATCTGGATGCTGGAGGCCAAAGCCGTCACCGAGAGGGACGCAGCTGCAAGGGCGCTGGCCGCGCTCGTCGCAGCGAGCGGCTACCGGAAGCTGTTCAAGAAGGACGAGAGGGGCGTCGTCAACGTGGTCCAGTTACTCGACCCAAGCGCCCAGGGCGTCGACAAGCGATTCCCGGTGTCGATTCTGCTCGCCGTCTCGCAGTCCCGGCGCTGCCGGAAGCAGATGGTGGCCGCCGGTGCGTGCGGGTTCCTGCAGGGCCTCCTGGCCGCTGAGGTGGACGGTGCCAAGAAGCTCGACGAGTGCCTGGGCAGGGGGAAAATGCTCGGCGTGTTCCCGCGAGCATGACGGCGATCACACCGAGAGTTCGAAACGTAGATTTGGGTGAGGAATTCAATATCCGATGATCAATCTTACGCTGTATGTATGTGCTTTAACCTCTCAATTTACCTCCTGCGTGCTCTCTGTACGATGCTTGTGATGATCATGTAAATGTCAGCGTGCGTTGGTCCGTTCCATAGAGTAGAGTGCTAGATGATGAGTGGTTTTAGTGTGCTTAAATTTGTAGTTACCGGATTCGCTGTAAGCTCCCGTGAATTATGAATCAATCGGATTCGTCGAATCCAAATTGGTTTAAGGTTCAAGGTTCATTTTCGCAGTGGAATTTAGAAGAAAAAATGACAAACTGCAGACCCGAACCTGGTATCGCGACCCGGACAAACCGTGTTTATGGTAATTATGCTTAAATCAATAAGAACAGGCAAAGCTTGTATTTAATCTTTTATCCCATGAAATTGAGCTTCATTTGCTGATTTGTATCAAATTGTCAGTTTTAATTTTGATGAGCAATTTTTTTTTTTTTTGAGTTCAGAGCATATGCATCTGCTGTCATTGTCTTGGTACTGTAGTATGAAATGTATTATACCGACAATTGCGTCATTAGAGTTAGTGCCTAACAGTTTTGGTTAACCACATCTGGTTGGAGGTCAGCATTGCATTGTCTTAATTATGAACTGATCGCTACCGAGGGTACAGGTCTGAGACGGTTCATTACTCACATTTTAATGTGTAGACATGGTACCTATTGAAGAAAAGGGGTCAGCCTTGTACACATGGTACTAGTTGGCAAAGCTCACAATCATTCCCAAAGAGAGAAATGGGAGCACGGATCTTTCATACCCATCGCCTCACGTTCTTCTTTCCTGATTATGATGATTGGTAAACTGGCAACTTCCTGCCCTGACTGTGACTTTGAATTATCAGTAAACAGTCTTTAAACCATTTCAGTTAACTGTTAAAAGTTACGGAAAAACCACGTTTAATCTTAATTCGTGTTAGGACTCCTTTGAGCTTAGCTTCATCTTTAGCTTATGGGCTGTTTATATTTGTTCCTTTTATTGCATTGCCGATTTCATACATGTATCGCCACCATTATAGTTCATCATCGGGTCAGTTACAAACTTGGGTAAAGAGTTACATTAGTTACAAGGTTAAAACCCTCTTCAGGGTCATGGGTAAATTGCCTGTAGAATCACATGGGATTGGGGCAGCGGAGGCAGCTAATATACCCACTCTGGCGCATTCATGAACCGGCTTAAATGTTGTATGGGCACTGTTGGTTAATTAGTAGATCTGTTGCGCCAGATTCAGGTTTGAGAGTAACAAGCCAACATCCATGCATGCATTTTGCAGTAACTAATCATGCAGGAATCATATCATTGTTCATGCATAATACTTGTCACCATTCTTTTGAAGCGTTGGCATGCTATATTCTTCCAAACTGCATGTACAGTCACATGGCCACTCATGGGCTTGATAGTTGCAGGGGTATTGTTGTGAGAAGAAGACTGAACAGGGTCAGACAAGGGTTTCAGAGGAGCATGGCATGTTCGTCCGTACAGAATGGCCTGAATCTTCTCTGCTATCTCATCATCGTCGTTCGTTGTCGCCTTCTTACCATACGTTGCACACAATGATCCTCTGAACATATGGCTCACATGCTTATATGTTGAGCATTAGGTTGCTCTGAACGAAATGTTCACTATTCTACCAGCCTATTTTTTTTTTTTTTACGGAACTAGCTTCCGTGAATTTTTTTTTTAGGAATAGCCCCATTTTGCGAATGGAGAGCGCGGAGTTTGCCGGACCACCTCCGTTGTGGAAAATCCAAACCTCGCTCGAGGAAAATGTATTTACCGTGCTCTTGTTCCGCGAAAAATACATTTCCCACGTCCCTATGCCACGGCAATTACATTTTCCACGTCCCTGTACCGTAGCATTGCACTGACGTTAGTGGATTCGGTACCACCGATTTTTTTAACCCCGTTCCGTGGCAATTCAGTTTAAAACAAAAAAATGAACAATTTCGCGTACAATACTACATAATTTCCTCTCTGTGGTATTGTAGCATAGAGAGAGGCTATTTTTTTATTTTTTTGAAAAGAGATACTTTTATAAGAGAGAGAGAGGGAGAATAAGGGGTCAAATATGCTAGCAGTTTTCTCTGACCCTTCTCTGATTTCTCATCCTCAACATTGTCGCCTTCTGATCATGCATTGCACACAGTCTTGCTCTGAACATGTCCCTTGTGCTGATATGGTTAGCATTAGGTTCCTTCGCAGAGTTGAGAGTTCAAGGCACTCAAACAGGCCAGACCGGACCGGTTCTTCGAGGCCGGTTGGTTCTTATTTCCAATAAATCTCGAGAAACCGTCTCTTCTTGGCCCTTAGGAAGTGATTTCATGGGACCAACAATATAAGGGTGCATTTAGCAGAGCTTCTAGTTTCAGTTTTCTCATAAGAAACTGAGGAGCTCTACAAAATAAGAAAAAAATCAATCAGCTTCACATAGAAATCCAAGGAAGCGATTCATATTTTTTGATTTACAGCCTAGGAGCCAAAAAAACATGTTCCCCATCTGATTCACAACCTCTCAGTTATGAACCTCCCCACCAAGTTCATAACTATTTTTAGACAGGAATCACTTCCACCAGAGAATCGATTCCATAGAAAATTAGAAGCTGAAACTGAAGAATTAGGATCTGGAACTCTGTCAAACAGCTTGGGCAATTGAACTGAACCTCAATGCTTGTTAGCTGCCGCCGGGGTTTGTTGCCCTGGCTGACCTTTCAGTGGTTGGGTCAGCGGATGCTTCCTTCAAGTTGGTTGACTGTTACTTCCTCTGAAATTCACTCAAAGTTGCAGCGCTCTGCTGTTTTTCTACCAGCAGCATCGCCAGCTTTCGGTGAGCATGCAATTTGTTTGCTGATGTGTTCACCACTTCACCTTCTACCAATGGAACTCACGGCTTGGTGCGAAAACAACCAACCCACGGAGAAAATCTCGAAAGAAATACAGAAAACTATGTAGGTACGAAGCCCACGCAAATACTTGTACTAAGTTCTGGTTCGAAGTGATCAATTTTCTAGCTGAATTATCTTTTTTTTTCAGCCTCCTACTGAGTAGAGTTACAGATTACAGATTTAATTTAGCCCCCTCTCACACCGTGAAAGACGTGGCAGGCAACACCTGAAACACCCCTAAAAATTTCAAAATGAATTTATTGGATTTAATTGGATTTTATTTGAATTTTCCGGATTTTATTCGGCATTTATTTGAACTCTTTCCGTTTTGGGAAAGTCCCCTCGTCTTTCCGCTTTCCCTTCTCGGCCTTTCCGCCTTCACCCTTGCCCAGCGTCTTTCAACCGCGTCGCCTCCACTCGATCTTGCCGTCTTTCGTCTCCGCCTTTTTTTTTTTTCCGCCTTGACCCACCTTTCCGTCCGGCCCGGCTCATGCGTGTTTCCCTCGCTTTGCCCTTGCCGCCGTTCGGCCAATTTATCCGCTCACAGATCGCTGCTCGGTCTTCGCGCCGTGACACCCATCCGCCCGGTCCCTCTCCTTCTCGTGCGGCATCAACTTCTCGTCTGCTGTTCTCCGTCCGCCTCGTCTTCATCAAGCGCCACCGCCTCGCTTGTGTTTCCTCGCCACGAGATGCTGGCAGACGCCCGCCGCTCCGCCACCCACTCTGCCCCTGTGCGCTCGTCAGCTCGCCGCACGGCTCACCCACCGTTGCCCTCACTTCCTCGCCGCCCCGCGCTATAAATAGCCGCTCCCCTCTTCCGTTTTCCCTCGCCCCAGTCTCACCGAGGTGAGCCGCTTCTCCCCCTCCACTCCTTTCGGCCTCTCGTGCCTTCTTCCGCCCGTGACGAGCTCTTCGTCGCCAGCTCCGGCCGTTCCCTCGCCGCCGCTCGCCTCGCCCCCTCCATGTGTCTCGTCGGCTGGCCCCACCTCCGATTCGCCTCTCCGCCCATCGCCATGGGCCTGTGTGTCACCCTCTCCCTTTCTGTCAACCGAAACACGCCGCGCCGACCTCTCCGCGCTGCCCAGGCCTGCGGTCGGCCTCCCTCCACACACGCATGGGTCGGCCCAACAGCACCGCGTGTTGTGCGCCCGCGCGCATGTGGCCGTGGGCCGTGAGGTGTTTGGGCTGCGCGATTTCACTGTGCGGCCCAGTCCGAATCCTTTTTCGATTTTATTTTGATTTTTCGGATTTTTGATTTATTTAAAATCTGAGAAATCAATTTAAAATTCTAGAAAATCCCCAAAAATCCAAAAAATCCAAAAATAGCCAAAAAATACATATTCTTGATCCATTCAAGCCACTGAGTCCAAAAATGATCTCCGTTTCGCCATACCAAGTTCAGAAAATTCCTAAAATACCCTTGAATCCTGTTCCCGGCCATTTTCTCCCCGGTTTCTTTTTTCGTTTTCTTTCTTTGGATGTTTTTATTTGTTTATTTACTGGAATTGCTTTTTCGCGCTAGATCCGACTTCGGAGCAGCTTCTGGAGCACTACTCGGACCAGGAGCTGTACGAGGAGCCACCGCAGGAGCAGGAGCTGTTCAGAACCGACCACGACTACATCAACTTACGTTTAGGAGAGCCTTCGACTTCGCAAGGCATGCCACACTCCTTGAACATGTTGATCCTATTATTCCGTATAATTACTGTATGTATGTAGTTATTGCATTTGTCTGTAAATAGAGTAGAAATATAAAAAGGAGCTAATTTGGAAAGACTTGATTAGTTAAAACCTACTCCCTTGTTAAAACCATGTTGCTTATGCCATATGCACTTGTTACCCCTGTGTTATCATTAATGAACCACCGTAGGCTAGCTATAATAATCACTGCATTTAAATTCTGCTCAAAACCCCCGAGTCTTGACTCGGGGTGCGTTTGCAAAACCCGCTACGGTTTGGTGGACAGTATTGGGCGGACCATGGAAGGTGGATGCTGGCCCAATCCCCAAACCGATGACAAGCCCAGTGTGGTGTGGTGTGGTGGCGGGTATCAGTGGTGCGGTACGCGTCGGGCTGTGTCTTCGGCAATTAAGGATCAACCCCTGGGCAAAGTAAATAACCTTAGTCCTCTCTCAACCATAAGTTGGGTCGATTCACTCATTGGCTCGATCCACGAGCCCAAGATATTGTCTTTCCTTGAATGCCTACGGGTGGATTTCCATTCGCTGTGGAGGAATGGATCGCGTATTTGTTTGGGGTGGAACGGAAATGGTATGGGATATTCGCCGGTTCTCATAACAATAGGTTTCCTCAGTTGGCCAGATTGCGATGCTCGCCCTTGCCCGTGGGTCTTGGAAGCTGGGGATTTGCACCGCCTACTGGGTAGGAGCTAAAGAGGGGAAATTCAATGAAAGGTTATGTTAATCTCGGTCGGGTCGCATGCATAAAAGTTGCATGTTAATCGCATGGCACTAATGACCGTAGGTATCTTGTGGGTAAAGTTGAGTAGCTCTGTAGAGTGAACTAAATGGTATTCGAATACGCCGTGCTTCCGGTTAATGAAGCTAGGTTAATTTAGGGTGATTCCTGTAACTGAGCTCGAGTAATTTTAAATATAAACCTACCGTAATCTGGATTTTGTTAATAACTCAGTGGTGTTGATGATGATTGCTGTTGATGGTTTGTGTTTCAAATGTAATATATAATAAGATAGATTCTAGCTCATGCATCCACTAAATGCTTAAACTAGTGTCAATCCTTTGAAACTCTGTTCATGTAATATTCAGAAATTCCGTGTGGTTTGTTGAGTACGGTTGTGTACTCACCCTTGCCTCCTACCCCCCCTTAGACTTTCAAGAAGACGACGACTACTTGGAGAGCGCCGATGGCGATACCGTCTGGTTTTGAAGGCCTCAATCTAGTTGCTCAGGCTTTCCTATCGTTCTTTTGTAATGTGTTGGCGCTAGCCGTACCTTTTGTAAAACTCTGGCCGTTAGGCCCTTAATTTATCTATCAAATATTCGTATTTGCTCTTATGTCAAGTAATGTACACTTGGTTACCTACAGCTGAATTTCTGGATAGCTGTAAAGGTATTTATACGTACCCCCTGAAAAGGTCGGTCCGTCACAACACCTGCCCCTTGTCGAGTTCGGAAAATATGAGAACCGGCAATCATATGGATCCAGGAATAACTCTCTTGGACCCTATGTGTATTCTATACTAGTCTAGAAAAATTTAGTACATACAGTAAACAAAACTGATATTACAATATATCATACAGAGTCTTATTCATTTAATTATCAGAGTTTACATCATAAATGGCTCGCTGGCAAACAGAAAATATAGCAGCGGAAAGCAAAGTAGTAGTAGAGCTTAGCAAATCTACCACAAGTAATCGATTAGGATAGTGGCCTAGTCATCGAGATCCTCACTGCTGAAGAAGTGCTCCTTCTTTAAAAACAATAGAAATAGTAAGGTGACTACATAAATTACTCTCAAGTCACACATGAGATGTGATATTAATGCAAGGATAACAAAGAAAGCCATAATATAGTTAGTTTGAGTATAAAGGAAAATTTCAAATACAATAAGTAATTTCAATGTGTAATTGATACAGTAAAAACTAAGTCTAAATCAAATTTTCAACACGGGATTCTTTCTGGAGCTTTATCCCAATTTTTCCACATGGAACCCCTTTCCACCCATAAATCATCTTTTTCAAATCACTTTTGAAAAACCAAAATCTTATTGATGGAAGGCTTGCTCAATATACCTATGACCGCGGACACAGCTAATCGATTAGTTTTACACTCTACGGATGTTGTACAACTTTACCCACAGGATATGATCATTTTCTTTTGTTAAAATATACACTTCCTTCGAGTCTCACTTGTCAGGGGAGGGTCTTCTTTTTTTCAAATTAATTTTAATTACTAAAAATAAGAAGACTTTTAAGAAACAGAAAATAAGGTTCAAAATTTCTTAAAAAATTCTCAAAAATACCTTGAAACATTTTAAACTTGATAAAATTATTTTCAGAATAATTTGGGTTTTAATTTTCTTTAAAAAAAGAAAAAAAACTTTTCTTCTTGCTCCATCAGGGGTCAGAACAGGGGTATATTTGTAATGTCAATCAGGAAAAAAAAACACATTTGTAAAAGAAAATAAGGCAAATAGAGCTTAAAAAAAGAAATCACTTTTCTTCTTGCTCCACCACTGGTTGCGTTCTAATTTCTCATGTCCACCTGACGCATCATCCATTCACGTCACCCCCGTGTAGTTCTGAACTTGCACCTAACAGGATTATGGTTTGATTTTTATAAAGGGGACATATCCAGTATAATCAGGAAATTGGTGCAATCATCGTGCAATCCAACTAAGAAAAGTTTCAAAAAATTCTGAAAAAAATTATAGATGTACATCTCATCTTACCCTATCTACATATAACATTTCACGATCAAATTCATCCTATGCTAGAAGTTACAAAAAAGACAAATTTGAAGTGCATTTGAACTATTCAAGTTTGTCAGAAATTTGTCTTTTTTATTACTCTTAATATAGGATGAATTTGATCATGAAATTTTATATGTAGATGGGGTAAGATGAGATGTACATCCATGATTTTTTTCAGAATTTTTTGAAATTTTTCTTAGTTGGATTGCATGTTGATTGTACCACTTCTCTGATTGCTCTAGATATGTCCTCTTTTATAAAACCAGTAAAGATAGGGGGCAAGTGAATCTTCAGATGGGCACACAAGTTTTCGATGAAGCTACTACAATTAATCGCAAGAAATTTTAGGCGGTCGCCACCACCGTCGTAGCCCACTTCGAACACAGCGGCCACCGCCCCCACTGCCGCGGCCACTCCGGGCGTGTCGGCCACCACCACAGCCGAAGTCACTCCGAGCGCGGTGGCGGCCACCGCTGAGACAGGCGTCCACCCTCCCGGTTATGTCTCGGCTGCCCCTGAAGCCATTGATTTCGGTAGGTTTTGTGATGATGACGATGCTGCCTCCCGTGCCTCACCTGCATCCGCCATTACTCCTGCTCCTGCCTCCCCCCCTGGACTTCCATTGTTGGAAAGCTAGCTCAACTCTCCTTCCAGCATCGCTCATTCAACACGCCATTACTCCTTTGCCTCCTTCAGTTGCCGAGCAACGCGGCCCATTTAGGCAAACCTCGGCTCAAATCCATTATCGTCGCCCCGTCGGCCCTTGAGCACAACCAAGAGTGGCAGTTGGTTCGCCCCAAATTGTGGTGGCGAAGAAAAGCTTACCAATTGAAGCTCCAGATTCATTGCGCCATGCTGCGCGCCTCTTCTCTGCAGCATTCAAAGCTTAACGACCGATTCTTGAGTCGCTGCTTTAGAAGCTTGGCGAAAGACCACCTTGTTTCCCAGTGACGTGAGCCGGCCAAGTGCTTCTCCTGCTCCAGTGCTTGCCCCTCCTGCCGACGCCGCTCCCTCGTTCCGCCCCGTCGACTCCTCCACCCCTCCAATCTCCCCCCTGTGCCTCCGGGCCTTGCTGCCGCGTGCACCACCGCCGCCACCCACCGGCCGCAGCTCCGGTCCGACCGCAGGAGCGCCATGAGCAACCGCCTTGGCCACCCCTTCAAGGCTCCAACAGGCCGCCTTGTGTCAAGACGGTCGTTGTCCTTGTTAGTCATAATCTTGTTATCAGTAGTATTTCAGCTATAGTTGGTAACGTTGGTTATTTTGAGTCGTATTGCAGTGGGATTCGGAAGTATGAATCCAGTCAGGAAACAATGTAAATTAAGTTTTGTTATGCCTTCTCTACTATAAATACAGAGCAGAAAAGCTGGCTGAAGTATTCGCCAGGCAAAAGAGTATTCTTTGTATTGTTTACAGAGAAGTCTGCGAATCAATCTACCGAATTACTGTGTTTCGTCCGGCACACTTTGAGTCTGGACGTTGTGAGTTTCTGCTCTGTTTTGTGCAGGTGCTAGTTCAAGAAGGAAGCGGTGATTGTTCAGAGTTTGCTCCAACAGTCCTCTCGGGAGAAATGAAGGCCGACCTCTTCCACCTCCAGGCGATCACCGTCCGCCCGACTGTCTTCAGCGTCGTTGCCCCTAGACACGGCGGCTCGTGCGGTCGAGTGGCATGTTGGAGATACGTGCATAGACAATCGTAGTATTTCTTGTAACATTCCAATTTTGCAATTTCCCAAATTTGAAATTCAAAATCCGAACCCTGAATTTTTTCCTCAAATTTAATTCAGCTTAAATTGAATTTTCAAAAGTCAAAAAAAAAAAATTGGAATAAACCATAACTCAAATTAATTATTTATAATTTTTATTGGGTTCCTTGTGCCTCATTTGATTTTTCTGTATTTTTGAGAATTTTTCCGAATTTAATTGCTATTCATTTGGATTTATTGAAGCTATTTGGATTTTCTGGTATTTAAATTAAATCGGAAATGGTTTTCTAAACCCTTCAATCCTTTTTGGGCCGAAAACACTGTTCCTCGATTTAGGCCCACTTCTGCTCACTTTCCTCCGGCCCGAAACCTCAGCCCAACCCAAATCGGCAGTAAACCCTAGGGCTAACAATTTTCGACCGTGGATATTGATCCAACGACCGTCATTCACCGAACCATTTTAACACAGCCACGAAACCCTAGATCTTGTCCGTCCGATTCTGATCCCGCGTTTCTCCGTGCGCCACGTCGCCATTTACTCGAACCCTAACCCTAACATGTACAATGCCAGAATAAAGATCTGTAGCCGACCAACCTTGATATTCGCGATATTTCCGCAACCCTAGACTACTTAAGGCTACACCGACTTCGTGCCAAGCTCTCCTCTCCGCGCCTCTTTTCCTCTCTTTTCTCTCCCAATAAACGTTGTCCGGTGGTCGTGCGACCTCGACAGGTTGCTCCACCACGAGAGATTTCATGCCATTTACCCTCACTCCGGTGAGTCTCGCCCAGATTCTTGGTACCCTTATATTCATCTCTTCATCCTCTTCGAATCCGCTTACTTTTTCGCTCACTCCGCCATCGATTCATTGATTCATTGTCGTCGTTCTCGTCTCCGGCATTTTGCGCCGCCTGCGTCACCGTCGTCTTCTCCGAAGTTTCGTCGCCGTCTGATCGATCTTCAACAGCCGGATTTGCGCCACGTCGCCGCCTGTTCGCACTGGTAAAACCATCTCACCGCCGCTCGACTTTCTTGCACCGCACCGTCACATACCATGGCATCGCCACGTGTGCGCCACGTTGTGCCACCTCAGCGCCACGACACGCCAAGCGTTCGCCACACCAGCACCACGCATACACCAGGTTGCCACCGCACCTTTGTGTGGCTGCCCTGTCGAGCCACATCACCGCCACCGTGCGCTGTAGATCCATGTGGCCGCCTCGTCAGTGCCACATAGGCCTTAGATGTTCACATGGCGCTCACGTCGCCTCCACCGCAGATGCTAGATCCGCGTGGCGCACATGCAAGCCATGTGGCCGCCACATCATCGCCGCGTGGCGCCATGTCAGCGCCATCTGGCGCCACGTCACCGCCACGTCGTAAAAACTTCCCGTTCGCCATGTCATCACCACGTGGATGCCACGTTGGTGCCACGTCGTCGCCAGAGATCTATGTGTCGCCATAGTGAGCCACGTGTTGCCACGCAGCGCCACATCACCCAATCCGAAAATCCGAAAATCCAGCCAATAGCGTAGCGACACGTGTCAACCCTATTTTATTTTCCGATTTTCTTCCATTTAAACTTCGAAGGCCCGTTCTCCTCCGCTCGAACTCCGATTTGAACGATTCAAATTTCTAAATTCATATAAAATCAAGATCTATCTGTTGGTGTCATTTTTATGAATTTTTGAATTTTATTTATTTCTGTTTTATTTATTTTTTGCCTCGATTTGCGTGTTTCACGTGTAGACGACGCCCCCGGTGGAGCGAGGGGACCATCAAGCGGGGGTACCAGCGGGGGAGAGGGTGAAGGCAAGTCTCCTTGACCATGTTGAACCCAAGTTTATGAAATGCTATTTTGTTTTTAAATTATTGCATGCTATTTGAATTATGAATTGTATTTTAATGTCATTTTAAATGCTTAGATAAATGCCAAATTGTTATAACCACATTGATATTCATGTTGACAACCATTGACACCCTAGGAAAACTAATTACTGTAATTAATGGTAATTAATCTTGCTATGGGAACGGTAGAAAATGCTTAGCCATGCTTAATCACGCTTCGATATTTTACCATTATGGAAATGATTTCATTCTTGATTCAAAATGAATTGTGGAAATTATGGCAATTGGTGTTGCGGTATTAATTTGAAATTAAAAGTGAAAAATGATTTAGACCGGCGGATTGGTTGAATGGCGGGTGCGGATGCACAAAATTTTGGAATGTGATTGTCCGCCTAGTCAATTAAGGACCGATCGTATGTGGACACCATGGGCCATGCTATACAAGACAACCACATGTCTATATGGGTACGACTGCTAAGTAATTTGCATGTATCGTTATTTGACTTCGCCATTTGGGTTGTGCGAGTTTGTCGGATGACACTTGCAAGGCGCAAGAGGGGGGATCGCGGAGCCCTAGTGAAACCTTAGCGGGTGAAGTCGGTAGCGTATATGCATTGTAAAGGCCTTGTCATGATCTCTCGCCGACACACCAAAGGAAGTGTGTCAATAGCTTGGCGCAAAGGGTTGATCATGTCGTGTGGGTAAAGTGTACCACTCGCAGAGTCTTAAAACTACTTGAGTAGCCGTGTTTACGGATAAGGGCAAGCGTGGAACGCTTTCACATAGTAGATTTTCCGGTTTTGGTTTTAAATGGAAAATGATGATTTGGTTTAAAATGAAAATGTGGTTGGGAATCATGAGCTGCTAGAGCTCCGGAGTTTTAGTTTGGCGGCTAGAGCCAACCGTAGTTGGAACCCGAAAATTGTTATACTTCAAGTTTAATTATTTATGCTATTTACATTTTGTTAAATGTCGCTTTATGAAATTATTACTTGTATTTAAATTTCAATTTCGCTTTATGCAAATGAACCATATTATGCCTTCCTTTGTTTAAGCCATGCATTTAGTTACTTGCATTAAGTTTCCGAGACTTGCGTAGTATGTTGCATACTCACCCTCGCTTTTTATTATGGGGTGCTTATTCCATAAAGCGATGATGGGAGAAGTGGCTATCAAAGAGCCTGTGATCCACCGCTCGACATTTGTGGTGAAGACTATGAAGAGGAGGACGACTCGATCTTCTAGGGAGCGTGCATCTACATCGGTTCTGTGGGCTAACCGATTGGCTCTTTTTGTTCTACATTTCATTGCTATTTTTTCACTTAAGCCGTAAGGCTCCATACTTGTAATAATGTGATGATGTTGTTTACACTCTTTTGCTTTATTATTGTTATTTACTTTATGATATGTCTCGTGTTATCATCATCAGATGTCAGGTGCGCTAGCTGTTCTCGGACTAGCGGTTGAAACACGTGAGGGTTCGGATTTGGTAATCCGGTCCCCACAGAGGTGGTATCAGAGCCATATCGACTGTAGGTCGCAACCCTAGTTAGAATGGTCGTTAGAATTTCAAAATTATTTTTGAAATCAAACCAACAAATTGGTAATTAATAGTTTGTCTCCTCTCTTACCGTATTCTTAGGTTCTTACCTCTTTTCCCTTTCGAATATTATTTTGAAATTTAAATTTGATCTTATCTCCGGAAATATCCCTAAGTTTACGGTCTTCTGCAAGAATTCCAAATGAAGAAGATGACGTTCGAGATTTTACTTCATGAAGAGACAACATCACCCAACAGAAAAGGCGGAAGATTAGAATATATTAGGACCTACCATAAGATAAGCACCCTTACGTGTAGCATATTATTCCGCTCTAGTTATATAGAGCAATTTACGTTGTCGTTATGTTTCGCTACTTGAAATTGGTCTTTATTCTGAATGTCAGGACTGATTTATGTGTAAACTTAACCTCTTGGTTAAAGTTTCACAATAAGTTGTCCTTATGTGTGAATATGGAAAATTTAACCCATAGGATAACTAAGAAATTATAAAATAGTTTATCTCTTATCTCTATAAAACTTCCACAAAGTTATCTCCTTTTCATAGAACTTCTTACCAGTGTAACCATTATGGTCATCAACCTTTCTTAAAATAAAACCTCAATGAGATTAGTAATACAGTCTCCATTACTACTCTTAGCTTTGCTTGAGATCACACCATTCATATATAAACCAAGTTAAGATCTTACCACATTAGCAACACCAAACTAGCTTATGTCGCTTTAGGCTAGTTAAAACTTAATGATCCAATAATAATTTCTAATCATGTTTTAAAACTCACCTCGCCGCTTATCTAGATTATATACCATAAAAATGAGCTAGAACCGTAAAAGTTCTATACTTCAATGGAAAGCTTCAATGGTTGTTTAAATGAAAACCGAAGAATTGAAAGTCCTATTTTTCTAAAAGAAATATAAAGAGAGTAGCATCATTATACATATACTCTTTTCTAATCTATAGAATTTAGTCTCCTTATTTATGTACTCATTTCCTTGTGTAGAACTTTCTTTCTTCACTCTTAAGTTATCCCTTTTAGAAGTATTTCTTTCCTTATTCTTTTTGTAAATGAAAACCACGAACAAATCTTTTGAAAAGAATTCGTAACAAGTCAAGAACATCATGACGTCTATATCAAGAACTTCAAGAAGATGGGGATAGCGAAGCATCACAACCTCTTCGACTTCATAGAAGCCTTGGAAGACTAACACAACAAGTGGTGCAAAATTAAAAGAAACTCGCTGTTTAATAGCCTACAATAAAAGCTAGCAATATGCGAGCTACATATTATTCTAGCGATATAGTAAACCTCTTATGCGTAAATATGTATGATTCGCAAGTAGAAGAAAAACCATAGATACCCTTCCTACATACTAAGCAAAATGTATACATATTGTTTATGTGTTATTGAAATTTTGTTGTAAATCTTTTGTATTGTTTTGGGTTACTCTCGTGAATGTTAAACCACTAGGTTGAAATTTACGATGTGTTAACCCTACCTAATAAGAAAAATTTAATTAAGGAAATTTTTAAAGAACTAAACGTTGCCTTATAACCCAAGCCAAAAACTACTTAATCCAAGATAGAAACCTTTCCTAAAATAAGATTTTAAAGAACTAATTGTTGCCGTGTAACCCAAAGAATTCCATCTAAGTAGCTTTACTCTAATAAATATTGTTGCAGGATGTCTCGACACAATTCATTAATACATCTACTAAAGTAATGAGTAAAAAAAAATTAAATTAGCCTTTATAATTGACCTTCACCCTCCCCAAATAACTCGTTGAGATGCAACCTTTCATTCATCTCAAATATTTTAACATACTCTATATCTCTCTTTAAATTAGCTTATTCTTACTAATGATTCTAGGTGTAAACTACTAACACTCCTCATCTAATTCGTGAAACCCCGCAAGACACTCCAACGCCAAGAAATGATAATCCTACCATAGTTCAACCAAACCGTTGTATTTAGCTAGAGCACTTCCTTTTCAACATAGCAATCGCCATAACTCTCCACTTTCTCAATGTTCAAAAAAATGTTAGAATCAGAACCATGGTGTAAATGCTCACCATAATTGAACAAATCACCAAATGCACACCTTTTCGTTCTAAAACTCGCACAAGATATTTCTAATATTGGTGTAGCTTCTATCGTAAAAAGGAAATGGTTTAAACTAGAAACCTACTTCTATATCTTATTTGATACCTACACATTGTTCTTTGAAGTATTGTCAACCCAGACAGTCCAAGTTCGTGCTTGCACTCGCTATGGAGAAATAGGTCATGTTGTTGATGAGAGTGCAATCAATTGCTCCGGCTGTGAAGGAAATCATTCTCCTAGAAAATATCCTGTAAGCAATATCGCTTGTTACCCTTGTGAATGTCAAGATTATTGTCTAGTTCAATGCCCTTGATCTGATAGTCGCCAATACAATTTTGCTCAAGATTTGGTGATCAAAAGAGGAAGAAAACCAGCCACACAAGAAATATCACTTAAGGAATTATAGAAATAACACTTGATCCTAACTACCTTCACTAAGAAAGTAGTAAATGGTAATCTCCAATGGCATGTTCCTTGTCTGATAAAGAAAGTCATTAGGCTAAAGAATGTTCTGAGAAACAACAAATTGAAATTCACAAGATAATATTAAGTATACAAATAACTGAACATGACATCATGAGAAATGCGTGAATGCTTCAACCGTCACTTAAAAGAACCAAATTCCTAAACGATGTCCACAAGCTGAACAAATATCTCCTATAGTCATAGACATACCAAGAATTTCAGCAACAAGTTTATAACTCCAAGAATAGAAGAAATAAAATCAAGCGCTTCATTCAAGAAGCAGATAAAGAAAAGGGCGATTGAACGAAGATGCTGGTCCTAGAAGAATTCTGCTCAACTTTATCCTCAATCTCAATCGTCATCTATTCATCTTTCTAATAACACCAATGAATAATTGTCTGGTAAAAAAAAATCGGAAAGTCAATATTATTTGCCTTTGCTATGAAAAACATAAGTATTATGCCAACTGTTGCCTTAAGCAAGAAGCAAACTCCACCTCCTTCTCAACCCCGACCAGCTACGCAACATTCTCTAAGGCAACCTCAAGAATTTGAAGACAAACACTTCCTTAGACATATATCAATCCAACTCAAAATGTTAATCCAATCATTCGTGGCATTCACCTACAAAGATGAATTCGCGAAGAAGTTTATGACCGCCAGCGAGTGCTAGGTATGATACTTATGTATTTGAACCTTACCAGGTATAAGTTTAATTTTAAGATCAACTCTTTGATCCTAGTCACTTCCTGATCATCTATTTTATATCATTAGCAAACAACCTTTCTGTTGTTTCAAATAAAATGGGTAATGTCACTTGTATCAACCGAGAAGAACTTGAATACCTCGCCAACACCTACCCAAGAAGAATTTTACTTCACCTCGGCAAGGAAAACATCAATAATTTCCAAGCTATCTCAAAGACCTAGAAAACATCAAGTGTCTAGAACAACCCCCGCCCGATATCCGCTCGAACGTAAACATCTTTCTTATGTGATTGTACCCAAGCACTTGTTGTGGTATTGAGTACGCCCTTGTGTATTCAATTCTCGCAATCAATCTTTTGAGTCTATACATTTTATTCCTTCATAGTTTTCAAAACCAAAGAAAATGAAAACCCTTTGTTTACCAAAGTGAGCAAACAAGTTAAATCACCATGAATCATCTTATAATCCTCTTACCTCAACCCAATACTTGAATTATCTATACATGTTTTCCAATTTAAAGTCAACTCGAAATGACATTTATTCTCAGCTCATTTCATCAGCTAACGTTGAATTATACAGATCAACCATTGTATTCAAATACCTTTCTTGATATTAAACATTCAGTTTTCCCCAAATGAGAGTAATGACAATGCATCTTTTCTTTCACCTCAAATATTCTAATCATACCACATACCACTATATAAATTAGATTATTAACAATACTAGTTATTTAAACAAAAGAGACATGTAGAAAGTATTAGTATCTCTCATCCGCTACCTAAAATTAAAATAGAAGTCTTCTATTTCTCGACATCAACTAGGAATCACAAGACGAAAGTCCAAAGGAGCAATCATCCCAAGAGGAAGCCACCTGGGAGCGCGAGGAGGATCTTCGAGCGGACTACCCCAACCTTTTTCCCTAGTTAGTTCCAAATCTCGGGGTCGAGATTTCTTGTTAGGGGAGGTTTGTAACATTCAATTTTTCAAGTTCTTGAACTTGAATTTCAAAATCCGAACCCGTGAATTTTTTCTCTAATTTAATTTAGCTTAAATTGAATTTTTAAAGTCAAAAAGGATTTAATTTGATTAAACCATAACTCAAATTAATTATTTATTATTTTATTGGGTTCCTTGTGCTTCATTTGATTTTTCTGTATTTTTGGAGAATTTTTCCGAATTTATTTGCTATTTATTTGGATTTATTGAAGCTATTTGGATTTTCTGGTATTTAAATTAATTCGAAATCATTTTCTAAATCCTTCAATTCCTTTTGGGCCGATTCACTGTTCCTTCATCCGCCCCTGCCACTTTTCACCAAACCTCAGCCCAAGAAACCCACAGCTAACCCTATCACTAACCCTGATCCAATCGTTGATATTGATCCAACGACCATCATTCACCGAACCCTAAACCCTCCACCCTCGGATCTTGTCCGTCCGATTCGATCCCGATCGAACGCGCCACGTCGCTACCACTCGAACCCTAACCCTAACACAGCCGCCGCCCGCCAATAAAGGCCTGCCGCCGACCAACCTTGATATTCGCGCCATTTCCGCAACCCTAGGCTATTTAAGGCCTACGCACCGACCTCCCTAGGTTTTCCACCTCGCGCCGCTTTTTTCCTCTTTTCTCATCGGCCGAGACGCCTTCGGCGGCCGAGCAGACCTCGCCGGGTTGCGCCACCAACCGAGCATTTCCGCCGTTTTTCTCTCCTCACTCCGGTGAGTTACCGCCGCAGTTTTTGGTACCATTGAGTTCATCTCTTCATCCTCTTCCGAATCGCTAACTCTTCGCTCGATCCGCTGTTATTCGCCGCTTTGCTCGTCGTCTTCTCCCTCTCCCGGTTTTGCGCCGCCGCCGCTGCCGTCACCTTCTCCTGAGTTTCGCCGCCGTCCGATCGTCCTTCAACGCCCGGATCGGCGCCCATCGCTTCGGTAAAACCATCTCACCGCCGCTCATTTCTGTCTTGCGCCACCGTCATCGCCATGGCACCTTCGCCACGCCGTGCGCCACGTGTGCCACGTCGCCGCCACGACACGCCACCGGGCCGCTCGCCGCGTACGCGCCACCGCGTCGTGCGCCACCACCGCCTTGTGTGGCACCTGTCGCGCCACATCACCGCCATCGCTGCGCCGCAGATCCACGTGGCGCCATGTCGCCGCCACACATAGGTATAGATGTTCACATCACGCCACGTCGCCGCCACAGAGCGCACGCGTGCATCACGTGCAAGCCACGTGGCGCCACATCATCGCCACTGGCGCCCACGCCACATCGGCGCCACGTCACCGCCACGTCGGTCAAAAACTTCCCGTTCGCCATGTCATCACCACGTCATCGCCACGCTGGTGCCACGTCCAAGTACCTATGTGTCGCCACGCCACGCCATGTTGCCACGCAGCCATATCACCGCCGTGCCACTCGGTGTGAACCGGTCCATGTGAGACCGAGTCATGACACATGGACCCCACATGTCAGCACGCGATATATTTCATAATTAATCGATTAAATCCGAAAATCCGAATTTCCAGCCAATAGCGTAGCGACACGTGTCAACCCTTTTTATTTTCTGATTTTCTCCCATTTAAACTTCCGAAGGCCCGTTCTCCTCCGTTCGAACTCCGATTTGAACGATTCAAATTTCTAAATTCATATAAAATCAAGATCTATCTGTTGGTGTCATTTTTATGAATTTTTGAATTTTATTTATTTCTGTTTTATTTATTTTTGCCTCGATTTGCGTGTTTCGCGTGTAGACGACGCACCGGTTGAGCGAGAGGAGCATCCAGCGGAGGTAGCAGCAGCGGAGAGGGTGAAGGCAAGTCTCCTTGACCATGTTGAACCCAAATTTATGAAATGCTATTTTGTTTTTAAATTATTGCATGCTATTTGAATTATGAATTGTATTTTAATGTCATTTTAAATGCTTAGATAAATGCCAAATTGTTATAACCACATTGATATTCATGTTGACAACCATTGACACCCTAGGAAAACTAATTACTGTAATTAATGGTAATTAATCTTGCTATGGGAACGGTAGAAAATGCTTAGCCATGCTTAATCACGCCGATATTTTACCATTATGGAAATGATTTCATTCTTGATTCAAAAAATGAATTGTGGAAATTATGGCAATTGGTGTTGCGGTATTAATTTGAAATTAAAAGTGAAAATGATTTAGACCGGGCGGATTGGTTGAATGGCGGGTGCGGATGCACAAAATTTTTGGAATGTGATTGTCCGCCTAGTCAATTAAGGACCCGATCGTGGACACCATGGGCCATGCTATACAAGACAACCACATGTCTATATGGGTACGACTGCTAAGTAATTTGCATGTATCGTTATTTGACTTCGCCATTTGGGTCAGTGCGAGTTTGTCGATGGACTGACACTTGCAAGGCGCTTCGGGGGGTGAGGTGGAGAATGGTAAACCTTAGCGGGTGAAGTCAGAGCGTATATGCATTGTAAAGGCCTTGTCATGATCTCTCGCCGACACACCAAAGGAAGTGTGTCAATAGCTTGGCGCAAAGGGTTGATCATGTCGTGTGGGTAAAGTGTACCACTCTGCAGAGTCTTAAAACTACTTGAGTAGCCGTGTTTACGGATAAGGGCAAGCGTGGAACGCTTTCACATAGTAGATTTTCCGGTTTTGGTTTTAAATGGAAAATGATGATTTGGTTTAAAATGAAAATGTGGTTGGGAATCATGAGCGCTAGAGCTCCGGGTTTTAGTTTGGCGGCTAGAGCCAACCGTAGTTGGAACCTCGAAAATTGTTATACTTCAAGTTTAATTATTTATGCTATTTACATTTTGTTAAATGTCGCTTATGAAATTATTACTTGTATTTAAATTTCAATTTCGCTTTATGCAAATGAACCATATTATGCCTTCCTTTGTTTAAGCCATGCATTTAGTTACTTGCATTAAGTTTCCGAGACTTCATAGTATGTTGCATACTCACCCTCGCTTTTATTATGGGGTGCTTATTCCATAAAGCGATGATGGGAGAAGTGGTGAACAAAGAGCCTGTGATCCACCGCTCGACATTTGTGGAGAGACTATGAAGAGGAGGACGACTCGATCTTCTAGGGAGCGCACTCTCCATCGGCTGCTGTGGGCATACCGATTGGCTCTTTTTGTTCTACATTTCATTGCTACATTTTCACTTAAGCCGTAAGGCTCCATACTTGTAATAATGTGATGATGTTGTTACACTCTTTTGCTTATTATTGTTATTTACTTTATGATATGTCCGTGTTATCATCATCAGATGTCTGGTGCGCTAGCTGTTCTCGGACTAGCGGTTGAAACACGTGAGGGTTCGGATTTGGTAATCCGGTCCCCACAGAGGTGGTATCGAGCCATATCGATCGTAGGTCGCAACCCTAGTTAGAATGGTCGTTAGAATTTCAAAATTATTTTTGAAATCAAACCAACAAATTGGTAATTAATAGTTTGTCTCTCTCTTACCTTATTCTTAGGTTCTTACCTCTTTCCTCTTCGAATATTATTTTGAAATTTAAATTTGATCTTATCTCCTGAAATATCCCTAAGTTTACGGTCTTCGCAAGAATTCCAAATGAAGAAGATGACGTTCGAGATTTTACTTCATGAAGAGACAACATCACCCAATGTAAAAGGCTAAGATTAGAATATATTAGGACCTACCATAAGATAAGCACCCTTACGTAGCATATTATTCCGCTCTAGTTATATAGAGCAATTTACGTTGTCGTTATGTTTCGCTACTTGAAATTGGTCTTTATTCTCAATGTCGATCGATTTATGTGTAAACTTAACCTCTTGGTTAAAGTTTCACAATAAGTTGTCCTTATGTGTGAATATGGAAAATTTAACCCATAGGATAACTAAGAAATTATAAAATAGTTTATCTCTTATCTCTATAAAACTTCCACAAAGTTATCTCCTTTTCATAGAACTTCTTACCAAGGTAACCATTATGGTCATCAACCTTTCTTAAAATAAAACCTCAATGAGATTAGTAATACGGTCTCCATTACTACTCTTAGCTTTGCTTGAGATCACACCATTCATATATAAACCAAGTTAAGATCTTACCACATTAGCAACACCAAACTAGCTTATGTCGCTTTAGGCTAGTTAAAACTTAATGATCCAATAATAATTTCTAATCATGTTTTAAAACTCACCTCGCCGCTTATCTAGATTATATACCATAAAAATGAGCTAGAACCGTAAAAGTTCTATACTTCGAATGGAAAGCTTCAATGGTTGTTTAAATGAAAACCGAAGAATTGAAAGTCCTATTTTTCTAAAAGAAATATAAAGAGAGTAGCATCATTATACATATACTCTTTTCTAATCTATAGAATTTAGTCTCCTTATTTATGTACTCGCTTCCTTGTGTAGAACTTTCTTTCTTCACTCTTAAGTTATCCCTTTTAGAAGTATTTCTTTCCTTATTCTTTTTATGTAAATGAAAACCACGAACAAATCTTTTGAAAAGAATTCGTAACAAGTCAAGAACATCATGACGTCTATATCAAGAACTTCAAGAAGATGGGGATAGCGAACATCACAACCTCTTCGACTTCATAGAAGCCTTGGAAGACTAACACAACAAGTGGTGCAAAATTAAAAGAAACTCGTTGTTTAATAGCCTACAATAAAAGCTAGCATTATGCGAGCTACATATTATTCTAGCGATATAGTAAACCTCTTATGCGAAATATGTATGATTCGCAAGTAGAAGAAAACCATAGATACCCTTCCTACATACTAAGCAAAATGTATACATATTGTTTATGTGTTATTGAAATTTTGTTGTAAATCTTTTGTATTGTTTTGGGTTACTCTCGTGAATGTTAAACCACTAGGTTGAAATTTACGATGTGTTAACCCTACCTAATAAGAAAAATTTAATTAAGGAAATTTTAAAGAACTAAACGATGCCTTATAACCCAAGCCAAAAACTACTTAATCCAAGATAGAAACCTTTCCTAAAATAAGATTTTGTAATTGTTCGTGTAACCCAAAGAATTCCATCTAAGTAGCCTTACTCTAAAAAATATTGTTGTAGGATGTCTCATGACACAATTCATTAATACATCTACTAAAGTAATGAGTAAAAAAAAAATTAAATTAGCCTTTATAATTGACCTTCACCCTCCCCAAATAACTCGTTGAGATGCAACCTTTCATTCATCTCAAATATTTTAACATACTCTATATCTCTCTTTAAATTAGCTTATTCTTACTAATGATTCTAGGTGTAAACTACTAACACTCCTCATCTAATTCGTGAAACCCCGCAAGACACTCCACTGCCAAGAAATGATAATCCTACCATAGTTCAACCAAATCCGTTGTATTTAGCTAGAGCACTTCCTTTTCAACATAGCAATCGCCATAACTCTCCACTTTCTCAATGTTCAAAAAAATGTTAGAATCAGAACCATGGTGTAAATGCTCACCATAATTGGACAAATCACCAAATGCACACCTTTCTGTTCTAAAAACTCGCACAAGATATTTCTAATATTGGTGCAGCTTCTATCAGAAAAGGAAATGGTTTAAACTAGAAACCTACTTCTATATCTTATTTGATACCTACACATTGTTCTTTGAAGTATTGTCAACCCAATCAGTCCGAAGTTCGTGCTTGCACTCGCTATGAAGAAATAGGTCATGTTGTTGAGAGAGTGCAACCAATTGCTCCGGTTGTGAAGGAAATCATTCTCCTAGAAAATATCCTGTAAGCAATATCGCTTGTTACCCTTGTGAATGTCAAGATTATTGTCTAGTTCAATGCCCTTGATCTGATAGTCGCCAATACAATTTTGCTCAAGATTTGGTGATCAAAAGAGGAAGAAAACCAGCCACACAAGAAATATCACTTAAGGAATTATAGAAATAACACTTGATCCTAACTACCTTCACTAAGAAAGTAGTAAATGGTAATCTCCAATGGCATGTTCCTTGTCTGATAAAGAAAGTCATTAGGCTAAAGAATGTTCTGAGAAACAACAAATTGAAATTCACAAGATAATATTAAGTATACAAATAACTGAACATGACATCATGAGAAAAGCGTGAATGCTTCAACTGTCACGAAAAGAACCAAATTCCTAAACGATGTCCACAAGCTGAACAAATATCTCCTATAGTCATAGACATACCAAGAATTTCAGCAGTCAAGTTTATAACTCCAAGAATAGAAGAAATAAAATCTGAAGCAGTTCACCCGAAGAAGCAGATAAAGAAAAGGGCGATTGAACGAAGATGCTTGTCCTAGAAGAATTCTGCTCAACTTTATCCTCAATCTCAATTGTCATCTATTCATCTTTCTAATAACACCAATGAATAATTGTCTGGTACAAAAAAATATCGGAAAGTCAATATTATTTGCCTTTGCTATGAAAAACATAAGTATTATGCCAACTGTTGCCTTAAGCAAGAAGCAAACTCCACCTCATTCTCAACCCCGACAAGCTACGCAACATTCTCTAAGGCAACCTCAAGAATTTGAAGACAAACACTTCCTTAGACATATATCAATCCAACTCAAAATGTTAATCCAATCATTCGTGGCATTCACCTACAGCATGAATTCGCGAAAGAAGTTTATGACCTGCCAGGCGTAGTGCTAGGTATGATACTTATGTATTTGAACCTTACCAGGGTATAAGTTTAATTTTAAGATCAACTCTTTGATCCTAGTCACTTCCTGATCATCTATTTTATATCATTAGCAAACAACCTTTCTGTTGTTTCAAATAAAATGGGTAATGTCACTTGTATCAACCGAGAAGAACTTGAATACCTCGCCAACACCTACCCAAGAAGAATTTTACTTCACCTCGACAAGGAAAACATCAATAATTTCAAGCTATCTCAAAGACCTAGAAAACATCAAGTGTCTAGAACAACCCCCGCCTCGATATCGGCTCGAACGTAAACATCTTTCTTATGTGATTGTACCGCACTTGTTGTGGTATTGAGTACGTCCCTTGTGTATTCAATTCCTGCAATCAATCTTTTGAGTCTATACATTTTATTCCTTCATAGTTTTCAAAACCAAAGAAAATGAAAACCCTTTGTTTACCAAAGTGAGCAAACAAGTTAAATCACCATGAATCATCTTATAATCCTCTTACCTCAACCCAATACTTGAATTATCTATACATGTTTTCCAATTTAAAGTCAACTCGAAATGACATTTATTCTCAGCTCATTTCGTCAGCTAACGTTGAATTATACAGATCAACCATTGTATTCAAATACCTTTCTTGATATTAAACATTCGGTTTTCCCCAAATGAGAGTAATGACAATGCATCTTTTCTTTCACCTCAAATATTCTAATCATACCACATACCACTATATAAATTAGATTATTAACAATACTAGTTATTTAAACAAAAGAGACATGTAGAAAGTATTAGTATCTCTCATCTGCTTACCTAAAATTAAAATAGAAGTCTTCTATTTCTCGCACATCAACTAGGAATCACAAGACGAAAGTCCAGTGGAGCAATCATCCGGAAGAGGAAGCCACCTGGGAGCGCGAGGAGGATCTTCGAGCGGACTACCCCAACCTTTTTCCCTAGTTAGTTCCAAATCTCGGGGTCGAGATTTCTTGTTAGGGGGGAGGTTTGTAACATTCCAATTTTTCAAGTTCTTGAACTCGAATTTCAAAATCCGAACCCGTGAAAATTTTTCTCTAATTTAATCTAGCTTAAATTGAATTTTTAAAGTCAAAAGGATTTAATTTGATTAAACCATAACTCAAATTAATTATTTATTATTTTTTTGGGTTCCTTGTGCTTCATTTGATTTTTCTGTATTTTTGGGATTTTTCCGAATTTATTTGCTATTTATTTTGATTTATTGAAGCTATTTGGATTTTCGGTATTTTAATTAATTCGAAATTTTCTGCACTCCCATCTACGTGATATTCAGCCGCGATTTCACATGCCTAACACCGGCTCCGTTCTCGGACCTTCATCATTCTCGTTGCATCACTGCTTGTCCACGTTCCGCCACTCACTCATGCACGCACTGTTGCACCCGCGTACATCCTGCCTCCGCCTTACGCCAGCCGCGCTCACGCGCATTCCCTGCCCTACTCTACGGCCAAACCAAGTCCGCCTGACTCCATTGCGCTCGTCACGTGCATGCCCTGCCGCTATCCGCTACCGTCGATCCTTGGCACTCGTGCCTGTTGCCCACTACCTGAGTCCTGGCTGCCGTACGCGTTCGACCGCCGCTGCGCACCTGGCAAGCTCGCGCATCCACCGGCAGCACGTATCCGCTCAGCGTAACCTTCGCTCGCCATTCAACTCGCGGTCCGCAAGTCGCCTACCGCCACTGCGGCCGTCCGCGACCACATCACGCAGCCATGCATCAATGCCCAGTTATCCCTCCCGGATTGCCCATTGTCACCAAGCGTCCATGCGATCACGCTCGACCGCCATTACGATTCGATCCATCATGCAGCGCTGTACCATCATTTGCTCATTGCTAATCAGCTTCGCACGTCACGTTCATCATTTTATTATCTATTCGCATTATTAGTCTTCATGCGTCGAGCTGCACTCCATGCCCGTTAATTCTGCTAGCATCCATAGACCAGGTGACCCGTTAGCAGTTGAATTGCACTATTGACGTTTACATTTGAACCCGTATAAATGCTAGTTATAAATTACTGCATGGCTTTACAACGATTAACTATGTATCTAAATGACATTTATAATGCTTGCACTGTTGAAACATCCGCAGCTATTTAAATGAATCTGCATGCGTAAAGCTAATGTGAAATGCATAACATTGAAAGTACATGTTCGCATAATTCCATTAAGGAAATTTATCCAGATTTGTGAATGCAATTGACTGATTGCAGATTTGAAATAAACTGTTGTAATTTGTATCATTTCAAATTATATGATCCGGTGGCCAATTGTGATAATGTCATGTGACGCATTGAGCCAGTAATTTGACACATGGAACCATGGGTATGATCATGACTGGAATGAATGCTGAGCAAACCTGCAATATTGTATCATATGACTTGTGTGAAGTGCATGCATTATGCGAAATGGCAATGATTTCATAATGCAGGTGAAGCTGATTGAGTATAAGCTTGCGCAGTTAAGACACAGAGTGGTCAATGCTTGGTCAATGGGCGACTTACTTGTAAGTTGTATTGAAGTCATTAAAATATTGTGTCGATCTCGGACAGCTACGTGGCAATTAAGTTTGCTGTGGAAATAACATGATATTAATATTGATTAAATGCTAAGTGTTGAGTAATTTTATGATTTATGCATGTGAATCATGTACATATCTTGCGTTTAATTCATATATTGTTTAATTTGTAATGTGTATGATTATTCCGATAATGTAGATTAGTTATCAAACTGATACGGCCATGAATGTGTTAGCTTGTGGATGCTTATCTTGAGATGTAAGTTCATCTTAGTCTCATTATGTCCTCTAATTTTCATATGAACAGTATTGTATAAGATTCATGTTGTTATATGAGTATGATTGTTATATTGTTGATAGTCTAGATGATAGCTTAGGTGCTTAAGTTTGTCATGACTGCATTATGGCATTATTACTTCCATGTTACTTTCAGGTCTAGGTCATCTAGATATGTGAGTTTGTTAACTTTGAATCTTCTTTTAATCATGTATCTACTTATCACTTTGTGCTTGCATATTCTCTTACGTTTGGACTTCGAGTTGTATGTCATCGGTGACTTGCGATTTAATTAGCTATTCTAATGAACTCATGGATGTTATGTCTATTCTAAAATACATGTGATTTGAATGAATATTGAAATGTACACTGTCTTACTTATTTGTTTAGCTTCGTAAGTTATTGATGAATTGTCTTATCTGATCTATAGATTCAGCTACATCGAAATGTAAGCAATAATTGGATATTAATAAGAATTTACCGATATTAATTAGTATAATAGATTCTATTACTATCGTATTCTATTATTCGACTTTTGCATATGAATTCAACTTTTATGATATACACTAAGGTCATTGTGTCGATCATGTAACTTCACTTAATTCGTATTAGTTCTCTCATAGTCATTAGTTAACTTATGGCTATTACTTAATAACTAATTATATGTTAATGCACATATCCAAATGCTAAGTCTCATATATTTTAGCATAAGTTAACTTCATTATACCACGATGTATTTAAATAATAATAACATAAATATCACCTTTTATTTAGGAAAATTATCGTACATTATTATTCAATTTAGATAGCTCTTTAAATATGACTTGAATTGTTCATGAATACATATCTTACTTAAATTTAACGTTATTGTAAAGATTACAATAGATCTTTCTTAAAATGAACAACTCAACCTATTGTCTTAAGTTAAGAATAAAATAGCTTAAAATCTGATAGCTTAAATTGATAATCTTCATATTGATCTATTAGACACTTATGTATGAATCCTATTTATTTAAATGCTAATAAATAATATTCATTACTCTTAATAAAACTTAACATTGTTTAAGAATTTACAGTCAACTCTTACTTGTAAATCTTTAAATTTTCCTATTCATAGTAACTTACGAATTAAATTTATAAAAATCTCAAGTATTAAAGAGCACTTAAACTTAAGAATATACAATAATATACTTACCATAACTAAAATGTCTATGATTCAGAGAACATCCTTACAAGTAGCTTAAAAATCAATAGCTAATATTTAGATATACACTTATAAAATTACTTAAGTAGATAAATATACACTTCTAATATATGTACTAATCTTACATTATATGAGTTTAGCTAACTATCTATACTATTTTGATACTATTATCTATTACATCTAAGTAATTTTACTATGTATGTAACTTAATTCTCTAATACTAAGTCAAGTAAAGCATATTAATTTAGAATTATAACATATAATAATAATAGTTTAATCTGACTTCTTAAAACTTAACTCTTTAAAATTTGTTAATCTCACATTTTATCTACTAATTGTTAATCACATGATTTGCAATAGTACTTTAACTATTCTAATTAGGCTGACTAAACAAATTCAAATGAATATAAATAAATTCATTAACATCTGTAGCTGAATCTTAATATAGCATACTAGTCAGAACCTCAATTAATTCTACAACTTAGAAATATACATTTGTATAAGTGTAAAATCTAATTGTAGAACATCTAATCAATTTCTACTCTAATGTTAAAACTCATTCGAAGCTTTTAGAATACTAATACTAGTCAATTTATAATTTAGAAAATAAAATGTCTTTAGATATACGAGTAATCAACCTATACTTCTTATAGATAAAATGTCTCAATTTAAGATATCTGTTCTAATCAGTATATGCTGAATATGATACATGTCAAGATATTTACTCTATAATTGAACGTACTCCATAATTTTAAACTAGTTCTAATCATGTTAAGAAAATTTACTACCAAGATACAATATTATAAAAATTACTTAACTAGACATAGAATCTAACTCAAAATTAGTAACTAATGATTTACTGCAAGATACACATAGAAATAGATGTTGTTAAATGAATTCATTGAACTATCTTAATAATCATTTAGACAAATCATAGTGTAAACTACAATATTATATCAAATATAGTTACAATTTAGCTATAATAGATTCTTCAATATCAATTGCAACAACATTCACAGCTAAGATTCAAAAAATGATACTTAGTAACTACATATGAAATACTATCACTTCTATCTACCAAATAATTGCTAAATAAAATTCTCAAGTTCTAATATTATTGTCATTAGAACTATGCAACTTAATGTAACCATTATGTAAAACCTTTATCTATGAACTACTGAAAATAACTTACATTTAAAATAAATCATAGACTACATTCTATAAATCTAATTTCAATGCTAAAATATCTCATATTAATAATACATCTAAAATCAATTTTCAAAAAAGATTAGAACCTGAACTAGTATGTATACTAGTTAATCTCAATAGATATTTTAAGAGCAAATATCATCAATCCATTTAATACATCTCAAGAAAGACATAACATTTTCTATATTAAAAATATAGACTTGTATCATCCAATGAGCTATCTCAACTCATCTTATGAATAGTCTAACAATTCCAAGAATATTATAAAATACTTCTTAAAAAATTAGAAATAATCATATTATCAACCTTTACTAACATATTCAAATCTATTGACAATGCTTAGTATCGAATATTTACGCCTAACATGTCATTTAATCAGTCAGAAACCTTTTCACATACTATTTACTAAACTTTAATATTTCAAATCAAGACAATGAATCTTTTTCAAGAAAGACTAATAAAATCTAAAAATTATCAATGTTAATCTATACTGAAGATACTCATCTACAATAATTTAAATTCAAAAATTCAATGAAACTTTCAAAATCGAAATTCTATATGACGACATAGTATAGCTAATCAATAATTCAAATGAACTATTCGTTAAGTTTAAACCATCATAATTGACAATCATCGTAAAGCTTTAAATTCCAAGCAAACATCAATTAAAATTCATGAATCAATTAAATACTATTCCTAAATAATGATTAGTCTAGAAATACCAATATATGATATTACACTTTATCCATTTCATTAATTAGATCATAATTATTTCAATATCAATTGTTATTGATATTTAATTACACGAATGTATAATATTTGTATACTCTGATCTATACTACTTTATCACTTCTTATACAATGTAATACAACTAACTTAAAGTATGCTAATCCTAATCTTTAAAATGAAACATAAGGTCATTCCCAACATGAATACAAATTCCTTAGACTTAAAATCACAACAAATTTCCGAAATACTCATACCTAATCACACAATACGAATTATGTCGTGTCAGTGAACTTGTTTTGATAAGTAGTTGCTTATTATGTAGACAATTCTGATCTATCATCTGACTTTATCATCTTAAATTCTTCGTAAGCGAATACTTAATCAAAGATTATACTCATTGAAATACCAACTCTATTATCCAGATGCCTTTGTACCTATGACATAACATTAATAATTACAATATTTTCAATCGCTTGACTTATTATCCTACCGCAATTCTACTTATTTCAATTTAAACTGTCTAAACTTCAACGTATCATTCCTTATTGAAATCGGCCAACTTGCATCCTTCGCAACATATATCATTCAACCCTGTACAATGAACTGCAACTCTATTACCACATTGCCAAGTTATGAAGCATTACAATCCATCATCACCTCGAATTTCCTCTCTACTCCATACTCGTACTAACCAATCAGACTATGGTTCATCTTATGTTCCAAACTAGACTATTGCATTATCCGCCTACTAATTAATACACCGAGCTTTCCTCGCAATCTACACTCCACGATCTGACTTCCTCATCAGTATCGGTGCGACGGTTCTCCCTTCGAGCAATCATCTTCCTTTATCCCGTCAGTACCACTTCTCATTCAATTGCTGAATTCGCTTGTCCTAACGAATATTTAACAAACGACGTTCTTCCAACATCTTACTCAGGAATCTATCATCGTACAAGAAACTCACAAAATCCGTTCATCAAACCATAACTGAATTCATCCCATTTAAATTCCTGCCTTTCAGCCTCATCACATTAGCATCATTCATGTTGCCACTGGTAATTCAAGTGGATTGAGCTTCCTTGTCATCTTGATCACTTTCACATTTTATTTCTGTTAGCATCAGATCCTGGAAACCATGTTTGCATATAGCACACTCGAGTTCACAAATCGACACAGACTGTCAATCTAATGCAATTGACATTCAACCATTGCATCCTGAACCATTAAACTATTGATACATGCTATTATGATGTCATTCCTCATAGGCCATGCATTTACCATTACGTAACCTATTGAGCATGTTACACCATTGATCCTGAACCTAATTAATACGTATGTTTAACGTCATTCGCACAAATAGATCGATCCAATGTTTTCTTTCAATCCTGCGAAACTTTCTATTCTGACTCACCAGTTTAACTGATCAACCGCATTACTGTTAACGATTTGCCATTAAACTTCACATTCTCTCTCACCCTTTAGATCATTAATTAATACAAATATTTTTCTGTTTCAATCTTTCCTCATGATTTTCTGCCAACGATTCGAATTCGCGCGAATTCATCATGGCAGCCACGCAGTTCGAGCAGGAAGATCTTGACCGACTACCAGACTTTTGCTAATTCCGTTGCCAATTCTGGCTCAATTTATCTTTTGCATCCTATTGTCATCCATATTTGCAATACACCTACATTGTCAACATCGAATTTGCTCTTTCGACCTAGAATACTAATCCGACGTTATATATTGACTCTTCATACTGAACAACCTTACCTAGTGATAACTCATCGTTCGTTATATGATAGAATGTTTCATCGCCATTCGTGACTACTGTCCACAATGCTCTGTCAAGAACTTTCAATATGGCATATTCACTTGTACTTGCAAGTATTCAGCGAAGTACGATTAGAAGTTGAAGGTTGAATGCATGTCGCATGACGCAATTATCCTGTCAATGATGTACGAATGTCATTAGCGCATCCGTGAATCGGCTAAATCATTGGGTTTCGCTACATTAGACAACATTCAGATCATCCACTAGGCCTGCATCTTGATCTCCTGATTTATTATTCGTCAGCATTTCCCTTTTGCTGCGATGGCATTGCAACCTGTAGCAAGCGAAGACTTGAGGCACCCTTGACACCTCCCGGTTATTATTGTCCTTAAGTTCCTTTCAGATGGTTGTACACCAATTTCCCATTGCCCCATACTCCCCTTGTAATACATCTTTCCGAAGTTACACCATCACCATGGACAAATATTTCGTTTAATTGGTTAAACCTCTTCCGAATTCCTTCCAATTTTATTGGGAATCCGTGAGCGGCTAGAGCTCCCGGAAGTTTTAGTTTGGCGGCTAGAGCCAACCAGGTAGTTGGAACCTGAAAAATTGTTATACTTCAAGTTTAATTATTTATGCTATTTACATTTTTGTTAATTGCTGCTTTATGAAATTATTACTTGTATTTAAATTTCAATTTCGCTTTATGCAAATGAACCATATTATGCCTTCCTTTGTTTAAGCTATGCATTTAGTTACTTGCATTAAGTTTTCGAGACTTGCGAGTATGTTGCATACTCACCCTCGCTTTTTATTGCGGGGGCTGCTTATTCCATAAAGCAGATGATGGGAGAAGTGGCTATCCAAGAGCCTGCGATCCGCCGTACGACATTTGTGGAGAGGACTATGAAGATGATGACGACTCGTTCTTCTAGGGAGCGTACCCCAGTCGGTTGCCTGTGGGCATACTGATTGGCTCTTTTTGTTCTACTTTTCCACTGCTACATTTTTCACTTAAGCTGTAAGGCTCCATACTTGTAATAATGTGATGATGTTGTTTACACTCTTTTGCTTATTACTGTTGTTTACTTTATGATATGTCTGTGTTATCATCATCAGATGATGTGTGCGCTTAGTGCTCCTAGACTAGCGGTTGAAACATTGGGGGTTCGGATTTGTAATCCGGTCCCCACATTTCTTTATTTTCATGATTTATTATTTTATTTTTAAGTAATATTATTATTTATTGTTAAGTACGTGATTTGTTTCTATATATGACTTTATGATGAATATTCTAAAATGATCTCTAGTCGATAAATATATAAGGACATATATCAATAGACTAGCATATGTATTGGTGGAAAACATGTTTCATAAGTAATGGTTATGGAAATATCAAACTAATAATATAGACATATATTAAAGAATATGGAGTGGATTAATCCATCTTGAGACACTGCAAAAACGTTATAATCTTATTTATTATCAGTTGGTCTTATATACAATGTGTATGCTACATCATTAAACTTGAGATTGACGCATATACTCAAAATATGCAATGACTTACTTAGCGGATTGCCAAACGCTACTCCGTAAGTGAGTAGTTATAAAGGTGGCTTTCAGGTTTATCGTGAAGTATGCTACGAGGCATAATCAATCAAGATGGGATTTGCCCTTCCTTACAACGGGAGAACTATCTTTAGACTTCTCAAATAGTCGGATTCCAGGAATGCATAGCTATGCTACATGGGGTTAATAAGTCAACCTAGGTGGGGGTTTTAAGTCACATAATCGAGAAAGGGTGGTCAGTTAACTAAAGAATGACACATACTGCTTTTGAGTTTGATTGATATCATGAGGCAAAGGAAATGTATATAACTAAGCATTATTAAGATTTGTATTTAAAATTTAAAATTCATATATTTTGTATTTATTTTTAATAATTCGATATTGGGATTTTGAAGTTTTCAAGCTTTCAGCTTTTTGTATTTTTAAATGCAACAAAGTTGATTATTTATTTTTATATTTTTGGTGATAGGTATATCCATTCAAAAAATAAGTTAAAATTTTTAGCTCAAGATAATGTTGGGTTATTTTTATTTAAATCGATAGTTTTACTGTTCCTAATCATATTTCATTAAATCACCTTTCTTTTCATAAATAATTGTGTTTACATGACTTTTAAATTAATAAATAGGGTTATGTAGATTTCTTAAGATTAAATAAAATTTTTACATATTTTTTTACCGTAGATATTTACCCTTATTAAATATCTATTGCTTAAATCAATATTAAAAAGTTTCCTTTAGAGCCAAAAATGAAGAAAAGTCCAGAAAATGCAGAATTAAACATAATTAAATTTTAAAACTTAATTTATTATTTTATTTAAAATTTTAGGATGTTACAGTATCTAACTATGAGTCCGACAAAAAATATGATTTAAGATACAGAAAAGCGATATCGGATCGAATCCACCTTAGCCGTTTCAAGGCAGTGGCACAATGCAGCCACGCTATCGAGATCGAGTCCTTGCACTATGCCATGGAGGTCTACAACCTATAGTTGTACCAGGAAAGTGACCACTTCGACAAGCATTTCGTTGGTACCTTCCGCTATAGGGTGCGCCTACTGCTTGAAGGCCTTCCTCTCCACGCATGCAATTAGAGGTCGTCAATAAGCTACTCAACACCTGCGGTTGTATCGACTTTGCCGAGGATGAGACCAAGCTCTACATGGACACCTCAATCTACTAGGTCTTGGCATGGACTCACAACCCTAACACCATCCCCCTAGAGTCTGATTTCACCCTCGTCGATCCACTGGTGATCCAGGGGGAGCCCTCAAGCATGGCTGTAGTTTTCACCCCCACAACCCTAACACCATCCCCTTGGAGTCTGATTTCACCCTCGTCGACCCACTGGTGATCTGGGGGGAGCCCTCAAGCATGACTGTAGTTTTCACCCCCCCACCTCCCCGTAGCGCCTAGGACGGGACATTCGAGGACCTTGAAGTGTCGGGCGATCATCCACCTCGACGCAATTGAGGACTACACCTACTGTGGAGCCCCATCCATCGACCTCTTGCCTTTGTCCCTGGTGCCTGTGACTCTTAGGCACTACCACACCGAGGTCCTACCTCTTGCACAAGATGTCGTGATCTCGTGCGTTGCTTGGAGCCACAGCACGAAGATGATGATGACAGTGTCGGTTTTAGCTTTTCGTGGTGACCAGACTAATTAACCCAGAGTAACGATAGTAACACCATCATTACTTTGAGGTAATTATACTAATCTTGGCAAATTAGCTAACAAAACATCAGGAACACCCGACACTTTATCAATTAATACACCATGTTCAGAGTGTTGCAGCAGAATAATGATTAGATACTAAAATGGGAACTTATTACATCCATTGCCATGTAGGGTTACAAGTCCAGTACACCGTTACCATACATAAACATCAAGTACAATAGGAATTAATATACATAAATGCTAAAATACCTAGTAGATCGATGGGAGCTGTCATATGGTCTACTACTCCACTCAATTCTCCTGGTAGTTCTCTATCTCCTCGTAACACTGATCTTGCGGGTGATCCTCACCCCAAGCGTTGTAGACGAGTCCATAAGGATCGTTTTCTAAGCAAAGAGGTAGCTAAGTAAGAGTGAGTACAAAAGTACTTATCAAGTATTAATAACAAAATGCATCATATAAAAATTTTCCACATCCATCTCATGTACACCTTCCCTCAAATCCTTTTTTCAAAAAATAAAGTTTTATTAGGAAAGGTGGTGTTTCTGATTTTTAATTATTAAAAATGCTATTAGAACTTGTATATGAGGTAGACTTAGCTTCCGTAGCCTCTCATCTAGTGTGAGACCCCGTTCGGATGAACAGGAACCTCCATGTGATTACAGTGCTATTCCCTGGATCCGTAGCTAGCACTCACATGTTTACAACAATTGGAAATCACAACCATACAATACATTAATTAAGCGGAAACGATTATACAAATAATATTACAACTCAGAGAAATATAGCAGCAAAAGAAGCAAGCCTTGTGGTTTACCCAACCAATCCCGCAGTAATGACTGCATAAACTTCAGATAGAACACGACGAAGAAAATCCCAAGAACTTACGATGGACAACGCCGAAACTTCGCATTCTAAACCACCTACAATATAATTAGGCAAGGGTGAGTATTTTACATACTCAGCAAGACTTGAGCAATTCCTACCATATATGCAGGCCATTTCAAAGGAAAAGCTACTACAGTTAATTTGCACAAAGCGAATTTGAATTTGTAAATCAAGTTATTTGCAAACGGAATTTATAAGAGCATTTGATTGATAGCAAATAAGTAAAGCATAAATAAAACTCACGTCCTCCATGACGTGAGCGATTTAATCAATCCTTGCCATCGCATGGCATATATCCATTCTTTGCCCACATTAAGGCACAACAAATGACACCAACACTTGCCAACACATGGTATAGTATTGGGTCATCTGTGGGGTAAGCTAACTTATAAAATAACCCTTTTGAAAATCAAAGCTAACATTGGAATGACTTCACCGAGTGCTCATGATCATGGAAGCTGCTAATTAATTAGATTTAAACTCGCAGAGGTGTACAACTTTACCCACAAGGAATGATCCACCTTCTTGCTAGACGTCAGTTCGGCACACTTCCTTAGGTGTGCCGGCAAGGCGATCATACATAGCTGTTACATTGTTTAGACATGACTTTGGTCCAGCCCGGGACGTTAACCCCTGCCAGAGGAACAGAAACACACACACACATGACGTGGGCCCTTTCACGTATACCCAACACACACACCGTTCCTGTTCATGACAAGGCGTACACCGTTGCACGGGTGGAAACCCTTCCAGTGCACTCAAACCGAATGCTCGTGCTAAGCTCCCGCCTACCAATGAACAAAGCCATGCCCAAACAACTTAATAGGCTAAGGCTACCCCATAAATAGCCCTCGTGGTTGCACGGAAATCTCGGATCAATAGCGTCCCATTGCTCGGTCCTTAAACTGACACGGGCGACACTTCACCCTACACTACGTGCAATTCCATTCGCACATCCGGCTATTGCCAATAATCGCCCGCATCAAAGCATAGTTTTCTTTTGGGTTTTTAATCAAAGTACCCGCAACCAACAGAGACGTTACCCAGGTTTTCAGGAAACAATTATTGATTTGATCATTTGCATAATTGATTCTAAAGCATGGCTAAGCATGAATAGTATGAACGCAGATACCCATGATGACATTAAGTAATGCCTAACCTTAAGCTAAGGTTATCAAGGTTCACATTTCATAATCATCAAAGGGGAATCACGAGACAACAGGTATAACTACCAATGCACAAAATAGCAATTTACATAAAGTAAACGCATGCATAAAACAATTTGATGCACAAAAGGAATATAAAATACTGGGATCAATATGGTCAAAGGATGCTTGCCTTGCTTAATCACTGATTACGCCGAAGACGAGGATTGCGGTTGACGACGACGATGACGGAGATCAAAGACGTCGGTTTCTACTCGTCGAACAACGGAAAATAACGCAAATAAAAGACTTCAATAAGAGCGAAAGAAATAGATAACAAGAACAAATAAACTCTTTACAAGAACAGGGATTGCTCTTTATGAATTTATTAGTCTTAATTTATGAATTCAAGATGCCAAAATTGGTTAGATCGATAGAATTAATCACTAGATGCAAGTTTCATTGATTTACTATTCATAATATGAGTTTCTGCCAAATTCTTGTTACTTACAGGTTTTGCTCTATTAGGATTCAGAGTCAAAGCAAGACAAAATAAGGATATTTTCTTAGATTACGGTAGATTATCTCTCGAAGATCATTTCTAAGCTGTTCTGTACTAAATTCGAATTTAGATGAGTTGCTTAGCGAGTAAACGAATAGGCTTAAATGATCATATTAGATTATGACTAAATAGTTCTTTACCTTCGATTGATTTTGCTTAGAATTAGATTTATGCAAGTTAGATCTACTGATTTAGGCTACGGATAACATTTCCATTGTATTTGAGAAGGTTCTGGTGATAAAAATAACTTAACTACGGATTCCTTCATTATTACCTAAAGTTTATTCATCCGCATTAAGGCCTAAAGTAATGTGATTACTTTGGGTTATTTATTTATTAGGATTAATATGCAAAACATGATGGATTATGGTTATTTCTTCATACTAAGATGATTTATACTTTGTGTAACAATCCTAAGCTAATTCCATAAATTTTAGGCTTTAGCTGATACATTATATTCATTGCTGAAAAGGCTTAAGTGGCAACGCAAAGTTGACGATAATCGGAATCGGCAGGAAAGTGAAACAAAAGGTTATCACTTAAGGGTTTTGAACTAACTTGATTTATATGGAAAGCATACTGAATTTAAGATGTTTTTGTAGAATATGGTAGTATAAACTTTGTACACTGTTTCTAAACTAATTTTACTGATTTTAGCATTTGGATGGGTTATTATATCTATTGTTGAAATAGACTAAATGACCACATTTGTAAACCTTAAATCGGCCAAGTTTCAAATTGAGTTTGCAACTACATCATACAAGATCTTTAATTCATTTTTCAGGTGTTGGCAGGTAGTAATCCTAGGAATGTTTCAAAGCTGGTTTGGCATTATTTTAACTTCAACTGCAATAGATTATCTAATTATTTATGGTTATAATTAGCATTTTCTTCTATTAAAAGAATAAAATTTCAACCTTATCTTAAATATTTTCACATACACAGATCCTTACTGTTTTTAGGAACTTGATATAAATTACATTATCATCTTATGAGCTATCATGCTATTATTTTGCTAATGGCCATAACATGGTTAATTAATGATTTATGAAGCAATTGTGTTAAACTTGGATCCAAGATTAAATACTTTTTGGCATGAGTAGGTTCATTACAATCCCGTATAACATAATCATTTCTTATATGATTTTATGAACTATTATACACTCATTTCTATTAGTGGCCATTTCAATCATTATTATCGGTTGCTAAACAAAGGAATTTAACTTAGTTCAAATATTAAATGTATTTGTATATTTGAATACATCCTGATCCTAAAATCCCATGAATATTGATTTCATCATTTCCTGGTTTATTATACACAAAATCTCATTAACAGCCATATTACCACCATAGTCAATGTTTAATCTGAATAATAGTCCTGTATTCCAAACATTAAATCTTTTTGTATATTTAGGTTCATCCTGATTTTAGATGATTATATAAATTCTTTTCACTGGCTTCTAACTAAGAATGCACAAGCTATTAATGGTTACATGGGCTTCGCCAGAAATTGACAGGAATAATCGAGTACGCTTTTACAACCGAGAAAGCGCCTTTTACCATTTCATTGGACTTTCTTGTGTCTCTCGACCGAGGGCCCGACGGCAAGACACAGAGCGGAGCTTCTAGGGCTGGCCGGCGAGGGTACTCCGGTGGATCTCCGTGAATGCGAGGGTATGGAGAGCATCACCGGCGAGGGAGTCTGGAGGCGATGTTGATTCGCCGAGGACTTCAGAGAGGTGCGCCCACGAGGAGAGGCGGCGACCATGGCGGTGACTCGGTGAAGAAGATGAACAAAGCGGTTAGGGCTTGAATCGGTAGCATGGTGAGCATCGGAGGTGCTAGAGGTTTCATTTTCAAGCTCACCTGAAGGGAGAAGGTCGGAGGAGCTCCACCACTGCCCTGAAATGAGGAAGAAGGCGATGGTGCAAAGACGAGTTCACATGAAGGATTCCGATTCTTTTAAGGATTTGATGCTTGAGGCCTGTGGATGCTCTAGCTAAAAGGGATTTGAGAATGGTTGGTTGAAACGCAAGAATCACGGTACGGCTATGAGCTCTAGAGCTTCGGTTCTTGGCGAACTGGGGAAGGGAGTTTCTTGCGCTTTGGATGAGGAGGAGGGAGAAGGAGTGGAGGGAGGAAGTGGAGCACTACCGTGGTTTCCAAGGTGCACTGCATCTGGCTGAGGCTTGGCGTGATCTCTCAAGTATATGGTTTGGGCATTGCTTGCATCGGTGGGAGCTTCGATCGATCACCGAACAGGAAGAAACGAGGCTGACGAGTGGGGCTTCAGGGCTTGGGGTCCACCGGTCAGTGAAGGAGAGGGCCAAAAGACTTAAACTCGGCTTGGTGGTTCTGATGCCTGATTTTTGTTGCTGTCAACTGGGAGTTGGTAATCTTCTGTACAATTTCCAAACTAAATTACCTTACGGTTAATTAATGAAAATTCTGACACTGCCAACTGCCCAGAAATTCCATTTCACTTTTTGATTTATTTAAAGATTCAAAGGGTATTATTTATTGGTAAAACTTCTTTTATCAATTCTATTTAAGGTATCTATGCTCCCATAAAATTTCAAATTAAAATATTGTATATTTGTTTTATATAAATTCTGACATGCTGATTCACAGATTTTCAATGCCTCTGTTGGTGAATCTTTTAAAAGTGTTATACCTCATGATCGGTTCCTACAATTGTTACCAGAGGTAAATATCACTCTGAGGGTATTATGGTAATTTTCTTGGATTCAGATAATGTTTGGATGATCTCCATTCTTTAATTCTATTTGTTAGGTTTTCATACAATACAAAACTCCAAGGAAGTTCAATTAAAAACCAATGATGCCAAGAAACTCAGAAATAAATATTTTCAAATTTAAAATATTTATTTTTACTTAATTGCATTTTTCGGGATGTTACAGATCTACCCCCCTTACAGAAATCTCGACCCCGAGATTTGGTGGGTCTAAGGAAAAGTATTTCTAAGAGAAACCAGGAAACTTCTTCTTGAGTCGGTCTTCTCGTTTTCCAAATTGCTTCTTCTTCTAAATGATTGCTCCACTGAATCTTGATCATCTTGTGGGGCTTATTACGAGTGTGGCGTTTAGCTTCTTTTAAGATTCTAATCGAATACTTCCGATAAGTTAAATCAGGTTATGGATCAATTTCGTGTAGCTGGATGAGCTCAGAAGGAAGATGAAGAAATTTTCCTAAATTGCGATATACAGTAAACATTATGAACACTGGATAGGTGAGATGGCAACTCTGATTTATATGTTTCTTTTTTTTTCCTCTCCAACGATACGATATGGCCTAACATATCGTAGCGCTAGGTTACTTCAAATTTGGAAACGGTGAATACCGCGAACTTCGTAATTCTCGAGAACGAGATGGATTTAGGAATTCTTTATCGGAGGTGACTTATTGTTCTGTTGATACATCGTCTTCATTGCAATTGCTTTACTGGACCTTCGTCTTGCGATTCCGAGTTGTTGTGCGAGAAATAGGGAAGAATTCTATTTGAGTTTTAGGTAAGCAGATGAGAGATATCAATACTTTCTACGCATCCCTTTTGATTGAATAACTAGTATTGTTTATAAGGATAATCTAATTTAGAGAGTGGTCTGTGATACATTTAGAATTTCTGAGGCAAAGGAAAGGTTGCACTGTCATTAGATTCGTTTGGGAAAAAAATCGAACGTTTAATATCGTAAAGGGTATTTGAATATAATGGTTGATCTGCCTCATCCGACATTAGTTGATGAAACGAGCTGAGAATAAATATCATTTCGGGTTGGCTTTAGATTGAAAACAAGATAGCAATAATTCCAGGATTGGGTTGAGGTAGAAGAATTATAAAGTGATCCTGACGATTTGATTCATTTAATTATTTTGATCATCAGAGGGTTTTCATTTTCTTTGGATTCGAAAATTATGAAGAAAGGAAATGTACAGAATCAAAAGGTTGATTGCCGATGATATAAAATAGATGATCACGAAATGACTAGGATTAAGGAGTTGACCATAGAGTTAAACTTAAATCCTGGTAGGGTTCAGATACGTATGTATCATACCTAGTACTACATATGGTAGGTCATAAGCTTCTATCGCAGGTAGATGCCATGAACGACTGGGACAGATGTTTTGGGTTGGATTAATATACATCTAAGGAATAGTTTGTTCGCAGATCCTGGGACATGTGGGTTATGGACCCACCACACTTCCGCTGCGCGACTCTAATTTAGGTAATTGTTTTGAATGACTTGGATTAATCATTTTGTGTCAGATTGAATGCAGGTCTAAGAGCTGGTTGATTTTCTTTTCCTTGGGCAAGTATAGGTGTAACGTCCATGTTTACCACAGTAGAAACAAATGAAATGGGCTTTTCGGTTTTGCATATCGATCATCGTCCATTGGTGTTGTTGGAGGATGAACAGACGATGATTGAGATTGAGAATAAAGTGAGCAGAATTCTTCTTGGTTATGTATTATTGTTTGAGTGTCTCGATTCTTTAACAATTTTCTCAATGAACTGCTACGAACTTTTATTCCTCCTACTCTTGAGTGTTACAAACTTGTCTGATGTGACTTTTGGTATGCCTATGGTTGTAGAACATATTTGTTCAACTTACGGACATTGTTTAGCAACACTGTTCCTTATTGTGACAGTTGAATTATTCACATTGTTCTCATGGTGCTCTGTAGGTCCAAGGGTATGCTTAAAATTATTTTGTGAACTTCAATTTGTTGCTTCTCTAGGACATCCTTTAGTCTAATAATTTTCTTTATCGGATCAGGAACATGGCGTTGGCAATTGATATTTACTACGTTCTTAGTGAAGGTAGTTAGAACCAGGTGTTATTTCTTTAATTCCTTAAGTGATATTTCCTATGCGACATGACAGAGTTTGAAAGGAATCATCACTCGAAGATGGCAAGCTGGTTTCAAAGGGAAAACAGACTAGGACAGCAACTAGTTTCAAGTTCACCTGACACTAGTTCACTTCACATGTAGGTTCGTGAAGGAGGATTTTTGCAAGGATGCAAAACAAGGAAAGCACCGAATGTTTGTGATAGCAGGATGTCTACCAGATTTGGTGAATTGCATGAGGAAGGATTGGTACAAATAGACGAAAGGCATTTCTGTAAAACCAGACCTAGGGTTGCATGCGAGCATGAAAAGGAAAATACAAATCCTAGGCTCGACTAAAGAAAGACCAGATCCTATATATGGCAAGAATCATGGCTAATCGCCATTGTCTAACAGTTTGAGATCAAAGCAAAGGCGATAGTTGGCTGAGTGAGATTTTCGCCAACTCGGAGGAGTTTGTATGCGTTTTATTTTCACCTGGGTTTCACATATGTGACGGTAGGTTGGGATGGTATGGTGAATAACTAGAATTTTTCTAGCGAAAATCACTGAACCATTATCCTGACGGATAATTATTGCTATAAACGGTAGTTGTTCTTCTTAGTATATTCTTTAATCGACCTCTTCTGAATGGCTAGTTTTCTTCCTCTTTTGATCACCAAATCTTGAGCAATCAAGAATCGAAATTTCTCTCATTGACACTGAATTGGAGTGGTGACTAATGAATCAAGGGGGCATTGAACTGGGCACTGATATTTACAAGAGACAAGGATGGTGGCACCAGTGTATAAATGGGTGACGATTGTTGGCGGAATAATTTCCTTCACAGCTAAAACAATTGATTGCACTCTCATTAGTAGCATATCCGATTTCTCCCTAATGAATGCAAGCACAGTCCTTGGATTTACTAAGTTGACAATACTTCAAAGAATAATTCTTAGATATCGAACTAGTTATAAGAATAGATTTCTGATCCGAACCATTTTCTTTTTCAGCTAGAATCATGCCAAGGTTGGGAATATTTTGTGCTAGTTGCTAGAATAGAAGGGTGTGCATTAAATGATTTTGTTCAGTTATGGTGAGCATTTACCCCATGGTTAGAGATACTAGTAATCGCTTTTTCTTGTTAGTTTGTTTTTTGTGCAAGCACTTTTTTGAACTTAAGGAAAGCGGAGAGTTATATCGATTGCTATGTAAGGAAAGTGCTTTAGCTAAATACTAAAGATTTGGTCGGACTTAGATGGGATTACCATTTCTTAGTGATTGAGTGTATGCTTGTGACGTAACCAATAGGGTTCGAATGAGGACGACTTTGATGACTCGCAGCTATAACCGTGGCAAAGAAAATAACATGGGGTAACTGCCGTGTCAATGAAAAGGAGTAAGGGTAGCAAATGGGCAATCAATGTAATGTTGACGTTTGGCTTTGGCCAAGACACAGAGAGTTGTTTGCTTGCTGACATGGAGCAGAAAAGTATGTGTATGATGCTTTTCTTCGATTACAACAAACATTAGTGCCAAGGTTGGAGATTTTGGCATTCATTTTTCTTGGTTGGGTTCTTGCAACGTAGATAAGGTGCGTTAACAATTTGTACCGAGAATCGTTAGCAAGAACAATTTTATACAAGAAGAGGCACACAATATGTTAAAATGTTTGAGATGAATAAAAGGATGCATCTTATCCGGAATTGTTTGAAGAGAGCCAGAGGTTGACTTCAAGGGGAGTATTCAAATACAATTGCTATTTGAATAACTCAACGAATATTAATGAGATTAGTGGCAATTAAATCTCATTCAAGGCTGACCTTGTAAAACATAAATATGAAGTGAAAGTTTACATTGAGTAGGGCAGCAACAATTCAAAGAATGAGCTGAAGGTCGGTCATAAAGCTAAAGATTTTATTACTCATTACTTTCAGTAGTTGTATTAATGAATTATGTCGCAGGCATCCTGCAACAATATTTATTAGAGTAAAGTCATTTAAACAGAATTCTATTGGATTAGAGGCGTTTTACGACCGCGTTTGACAAGATGTTGGAGTCGGAGAAAGATGGTCAGATAAGGGGTATCTATATTACGAAGTACTACTTGATTCTTTCCAATTAACTCTAGTTGCGGTTTCTATGCAGATTAAGTAGTTTCTAGCTTGGTTTATAAGGCAACATTTCGTTCTTTAAAATCTTTTTAATAAAATTTTTCTTATTAAGCAGGGTTAACGCATCGTAAATTTCAACCTAGTGGTTTAACATTCACGAGAGTAACCCGAAAGCAATAGAAAGGATTTACAACAAAACTTCAACAACACAGAAGTAATATGTATATATTTAACTTAATATGTAGAAAGGGTATCTAAGGTTCTTCTTCTACTAACCATATGTATTTATGTATAAAAGGTGTACTATATAGCTAGGATAATATGTAGCTCGTATACTGCTATGTTCCAAAGTAGACTATTCAGTAACGAGTTTCTTTTAATCTTTGCACCGCTTGTTGAAGTTGGTATTCCCAGGTTTCGACGAAGTTGGGGAGGGTGTGATGCCTCGCTGCTTCTATGGAGTCGGAGAGGTTGAGACGCTTGTCACTCCTATTCAGAAGTATATAACTTCCTAGTTCCAACTCATTTTCATGGTATATAATCGAGATAAGCAGTGAGGTGAGTTTTAAGGTATGGCCAGAAGTTATTATTAGAACATTAAGTTTTATCTAGCCTAGAGTGACCTGAGTTAGTTGATGCCTACTAATTTGATCAGATTTTTAACTTGGTTTACATGTGAATGGTGTGATCTCAAGCAAAGTTAAGAGTAGTAATAGGGACTATAATATTGGTCTTGACGAGGTTTGATTTTGTGAAAGGTTAATAACCGTGACAGTTACATAGGTAAGAAATTGCACAGAAAGGTGATAAGTGCATAAAAGTTCTATGAAGGGATGAGACAGACTATGCTATGATTTCTTATTTGTCCTATGGGCTAAGTTTTTCGATATTCATACATGAGGACAATTTATTGCGAAACTTCAACCATAGTGGTCAAGTTACACATAAATCAGTCCTGGTATTCAGAAACAAAACCAATTCTAAGTAGCAAGGCATAACGACAACATAAATTGCTCTATATAGCTAGAGCGAAATAATATGCTACGCGTATGGGTTCTTATCTTAAGGTAGGTCGCAAGATATTCTAATCTTCTACCCTTTAACTGGTGGGTGTCATTGTCTCTTCATGAAACAGAATCTTCGAGCTCTACTTCTGCTTTGTCGAGGTTAGCGAAGCGTTGCATGCTTTCTTGAGATGGTTGTCGTTGATATTGCAGTCTTCATCGGCTAGCATGAAGCATGGTAGCGACAAGTCTCGCAAATCTTCAGGAGCAATACTAAAGATGAACCATGAGCAGAGATTTGTTTTTGAGATAAGGGGAATTTATTTATAAAACAAAATAAAAGTAGAGATAAGAGTAGAGTCTTAAGACTGAGAAAAGAATAGCAAAGTCTACATTTTCCAAATATGCTAGCTTCGGAAAATACGATTTTGAATTGGTTTGTTCTAATACTAATGACCAGTCTATCTAAGGTTTATCCTACGGTCAGTATAGCTCTGATACCAACTCTGTGAGACCCCGTACGGATGAACAGGAACCTCCATGTGATTACTGTGCTATTCCCTGGATCCGTAGCTAGCACTCACATGTTTACAACAATTGGAAATCACAACCATACAATACATTAATTACGCGGAAACGATTATACAAATAATATTACAACTCAGAGAAATATAGCAGCAAAAGAAGCAAGCCTTGTGGTTTACCCAACCAATCCCACAGGCAACTGACCAGGCATAAACTTCAGATAGAACACGACGAAGAAAATCCCGCAACTTACGATGGACAACACCGAAACTTCGCATTCTAAACCACCTACAATATAATTAGGCAAGGGTGAGTATTTTACATACTTAGCAAGACTTGAGCAATTCCTACCATATATGCAGGCCATTTCAAAGGAAAAGCTACTACAGTTAATTTGCACAAAGCGAATTTGAATTTGTAAATCAAGTTATTTGCAAACGGAATTTATAAGAGCATTTGATTGATAGCAAATAAGTAAAGCATAAATAAAACTCACCGTCCTCCATGACGTGAGCGACGAATCAATCCTTGCCATCGCATGGCATATATCCAGTTCTTTGCCCACACAAGGCACAACAGCTGACACCAACACTTGCCAACACATGGTATAGTATTGGGTCATCTGTGGGGGTAAGCTAACTTATAAAATAACCCTTTTTGAAAATCAAAGCTAACATTGGAATGACTTCACCGAGTGCTCATGACCGCGAGCGCGGCTAATTAATTAGATTTAAACTCTGCAGAGGTGTACAACTTTACCCACAAGGAATGATCCACCTTCTTGCTAGACGTCAGTTCGGCACACTTCCTTAGGTGTGCCGGCAAGGCGATCATACATAGCTGTTACATTGTTTAGACATGACTTTGGTCCAGCCCGGGACGTTAACCCCTGCCAGAGGAACAGAAACACACACACACATGACGTGGGCCCTTTCACGTATACCCAACACACACACCGTTCCTGTTCATGACAAGGCGTACACCGTTGCACGGGTGGAAACCCTTCCAGTGCACTCAAACCGAATGCTCGTGCTAAGCTCCCGCCTACCAATGAACAAAGCCATGCCCAAACAACTTAATAGGCTAAGGCTACCCCATAAATAGCCCTCGTGGTTGCACGGAAATCTCGGATCAATAGCGTCCCATTGCTCGGTCCTTAAACTGACACGGGCGACACTTCACCCTACACTACGTGCAATTCCATTCGCACATCCGGCTATTGCCAATAATCGCCCGCATCAAAGCATAGTTTTCTTTTGGGTTTTTAATCAAAGTACCCGCAACCAACAGAGACGTTACCCAGGTTTTCAGGAAACAATTATTGATTTGATCATTTGCATAATTGATTCTAAAGCATGGCTAAGCATGAATAGTATGAACGCAGATACCCATGATGACATTAAGTAATGCCTAACCTTAAGCTAAGGTTATCAAGGTTCACATTTCATAATCATCAAAGGGGAATCACGAGATAAACAGGTATAACTACCAATCCACAAAATAGCAATTTACATAAAGTAAACGCATGCATAAAACAATTTGATGCACAAAAGGAATATAAAATACTGGGATCAATATGGTCAAAGGATGCTTGCCTTGCTTAATCACCGATTACGCCAAGACGAGGATTGCGGATTTACTTATTTATGACGGAGATCAAAGACGTCGGTTTCTACTCGTTAACAACGGAAAATAACGCAAATAAAAGACTTCAATAAGAGCGAAAGAAATAGATAACAAGAACAAATAAACTCTTTACAAGAACAAGGATTGCTCTTTATGAATTTATTAGTCTTAATTTATGAATTCAAGATGCCAAAATTGGTTAGATCGATAGAATTAATCACTAGATGCAAGTTTCATTGATTTACTATTCATAATATGAGTTTCTGCCAAATTCTTGTTACTTACAGGTTTTGCTCTATTAGGATTCAGAGTCAAAGCAAGACAAAATAAGGATATTTTCTTAGATTACGGTAGATTATCTCTCGAAGATCATTTCTAAGCTGTTCTGTACTAAATTCGGATTTAGATGAGTTGCTTAGCGAGTAAACGAATAGGCTTAAATGATCATATTAGATTATGACTAAATAGTTCTTTACCTTCGATTGATTTTGCTTAGAATTAGATTTATGCAAGTTAGATCTACTGATTTAGGCTACGGATAACATTTCCATTGTATTTGAGAAGGTTCTGGTGATAAAAATAACTTAACTACGGATTCCTTCATTATTACCTAAAGTTTATTCATCCGCATTAAGGCCTAAAGTAATGTGATTACTTTGGGTTATTTAGCTATTAGGATTAATATGCAAAACATGATGGATTATGGTTATTTCTTCATACTAAGATGATTTATACTTTGTGTAACAATCCTAAGCTAATTCCATAAATTTTAGGCTTTAGCTGATACATTATATTCATTGCTGAAAAGGCTTAAGTGCAACGCAAAGTTGACGATAATCGGAATCGGCAGGAAAGTGAAACAAAAGGTTATCACTTAAGGGTTTTGAACTAACTTGATTTATATGGAAAGCATACTGAATTTAAGATGTTTTTGTAGAATATGGTAGTATAAACTTTGTACACTGTTTCTAAACTGATTTTACTGATTTTAGCATTTGGATGGGTTATTATATCTATTGTTGAAATAGACTAAATGACCACGTTTGCAAACCTTAAATCGGCCAAGTTTCAAATTGAGTTTGCAACTACATCATACAAGATCTTTAATTCATTTTTCAGGTGTTGGCAGGTAGTAATCCTAGGAATGTTTCAAAGCTGGTTTGGCATTATTTTAACTTCAACTGCAATAGATTATCTAATTATTTATGGTTATAATTAACATTTTCTTCTATTAAAAGAATAAAATTTCAACCTTATCTTAAATATTTTCACATACACAGATCCTTACTGTTTTTAGGAACTTGATATAAATTACATTATCATCTTATGAGCTATCATGCTATTATTTTGCTAATGGTCATAACATGGTTAATTAATGATTTATGAAGCAATTGTGTTAAACTTGGATCCAAGATTAAATACTTTTTGGCATGAGTAGGTTCATTACAATCCCAGAAGCACATAATCATTTCTTATATGATTTTATGAACTATTATACACTCATTTCTATTAGTGGCCATTTCAATCATTATTACTGGTTGCTAAACAAAGGAATTTAACTTAGTTCAAATATTAAATGTATTTGTATATTTGAATACATCCTGATCCTAAAATCCCATGAATATTGATTTCATCATTTCCTGGTTTATTATACACAAAATCTCATTAACAGCCATATTACCACCATAGTCAATGTTTAATCTGAATAATAGTCCTGTATTCCAAACATTAAATCTTTTTGTATATTTAGGTTCATCCTGATTTTAGATGATTATATAAATTCTTTTCACTGGCTTCTAACTAAGAATGCACAAGCTATTAATGGTTACATGGGCTTCGGCCAGGAAATTGACTGGGAATAATCAGAGTACGTTTTACAACTAAGAAAGCGCCTTTTACCATTTCACTGGACTTTCTTGTGTCCCTGACTGGAGGGGCCCGATCGGCAAAGACACAGAGCAGGGGAGCTTCTAGGGCTGGCCAGCGAGGGTACTCCGGTGGATCTCCGGCGAATGCGAGGGTATGGAGAGCATCAGCTCGGCGAGGGGAGTCTGGAGGCGATGTTGATTCGGCCGGAGGACTTCCAGAGAGGTGCGCCCACGAGGAGAGGCGGCGGCCATGGCGGTGACTCGGTGAAGAAGATGAACAAGGCGGTTAGGGCTTGAATCGGTAGCATGGTGAGCATCAGGAGGTGCTAGAGGTTTCATTTTCGAAGCTCACTTGAAGGGAGAAGGCCGGAGGAGCTCCGCCCACGGCGGCCTGAGCTGAGGAAGAAGGGCGCATGGCTGCAGCACGAGTTCACATGAAGGAGTCCGATTCTTTTTAAGGGGATTTGATGCTTGAGGCCTGTGGATGCTCTAGCTAAAAGGGATTTGAGAATGGTTGGTTGAAACGCAAGAATCACGGCCGGCTATGAGCTCCAGAGCTTCGGTTCTTGGCGAACTGGGGAAGGGAGTTTCTTGCGCTTTGGCTGAGGAGGAGGGAGAAGGAGTGGAGGGGAGGAAGTGGAGCACTACCGTGGTTTCCAAGGTGCACTGCATCTGGCTGAGGCTTGGCGTGATCTCCTGAAGTATACGGCTTGGGCATTCTGCATCGGTGGGAGCTTCGATCGATCACCGAACAGGAAGAAACGAGGCTGACGAGTGGGGCTTCAGGGCTTGGGGTCCACCGGTCAGTGAAGGAGAGGGCCAAAAGACTTAAACTCGGCTTGGTGGTTCGATGCTCGATTTTTTTGTTGTCAGCGGGAGTTGGTAATCTTCGTACAATTTCAAACTAAATTACCTTACGGTTAATTAATGAAAATTCGACACCGCTAACGCCTGTAAATTCCATTTCACTTTTTGATTTATTTAAAGATTCAAAGGGTATTATTTATTGGTAAAACTTCTTTTATCAATTCTATTTAAGGTATCTATGCTCCCATAAAATTTCAAATTAAAATATTGTATATTTGTTTTATATAAATTCTAACATGCTGATTCACAGATTTTCAATGCCTCTGCTGGTGAATCTTTTAAAAGTGTTATACCTCATGATCGGTTCCTACAATTGTTACCAGAGGTAAATATCACTCTGAGGGTATTATGGTAATTTTCTTGGATTCAGATAATGTTTGGATGATCTCTATTCTTTAATTCTATTTGTTAGGTTTTCATACAATACAAAACTCCAAGGAAGTTCAATTAAAAACCAATGATGCCAAGAAACTCAGAAATAAATATTTTCAAATTTAAAATATTTATTTTTACTTAATTGCATTTTTTGGGATGTTACATCTAGGAGACAGGAATGAATTCATGATTTAACCCTACGCAGGTTTGTACCACTTTATCCATAGTGATCCCAACATCCGATGGAACCCTAGAACATTTATCGCTATTCTGGAATTTGATCTTTATCCCTAGTAGCTGATGAGTCATGGTATCATCGACCGTTCTCCACCTACTCGTGGTATACTAGTTGTACCACGACTTCAATGCACACCGACGATACTCATCTCATGGCATTCAAATATAGCGCACCTAGCCTTAACGGTTTTGCCCCATAGGCCTTACCGCTCTTGCCAGTATCCCTAGTCTTACTAATTTTTGTCTCAACAGGCCTTACCAGTCTTACTAGAATGGTTTTACTAGTATACCTCACCAGGCCTATACCAGTCTTACCAACCTAGTTATCTGTACATACCTGTTGTGGAGATCATACACCTTCATAGGACAACCTTTTTTGATCGCTTCCACACACTATGGTTGATACTAAATTATACGACTCAATGTCTAAGTGTAGTTTGTTCAACCTTATATTCTAGCATATGTAGAAGTCTACACTTTTAACTCAAACATTCACAACCCCCGGACACCCTCTACTCATGCATATGTACGTCGCTAGCTCCATTGTTGGATGAGCCATCCCAAGCACATCATAATCACTGCCTCAGCAGTTCATAATCAATCCATCTTTCCATCAGTTCCGATTTAGAGTTTTCTTAAAAAGAGATTTTCCAATGCATCAATGATAATATGTATAACCAAATATATTTAATTAAAATTACTCCAATTATGATCAAGAGATGCTTGCCTGAATTTTTGTGAAAGTTGGTGTACTCATACAGGTTTTGAAGGTGGTCTCCCGTTGGATTCAATTTACATCCTAAAATTATGGAATACTATACTTCAGGTGACTATCCAATTTTTACTTGTTTTATGGCGTCCAACCATTTTCTTTGATTTCTATTAAATTTATATATGTATATTGTGTGGTTTAAACCGCGTTGCATATTAAAATTTGGATCATGCTTTCACTCGAATCGATGTATTATTTTCTAATTTTGATCATTTTCGCAAATCCTAAGATTGGTTTTTTCTTTTATTTATCCACTCACTTTTATCCTCTTTTGATTTTTATTTCATTTTCTAATATCCGCATTATTTCTTATTTGTGTACTAGATGTTTATTTTTAATTTAATTTTTTTCTTTCTTTTCCCTTTTGTCTTTTCCTTTCTTTGCTCTAGCCTCAACTCTCCAAGCCGACCAAACAAGCCTTCGTCCTTACCCCAACCTTGCTCTAATCTCTCTCTCTTGGCTTTCCAAGTCGACGCCCTCCCCCTAATGGCTCCTCTCCTGGTCCGCCCGAGCCATTGTGTCGGTCGGCTAAGTCTCCCACCATTGCCGGCCCCACCCACTCCTGTGCCTAGGTTGCATTGCCCTAGTTCCTCGTCCTCGCCTATGCCACCCCGTGCTTGGGATGTCGGCCTCCCCATCTGTAGGGGTGAAAATGGGTCGGGTAATACCCGACCCGTATTCGGATCCAACGAAAATTTTACCCGAAAATTCGGATATGGATACGGGAATTTTTTTGTCGGGTCGGATACGGGACAGAAGATACCCGGTAAATACCCAGATTTTTGGGTCGGATACGGGTACCCGGATAATACTAAAAATCGGGTACCCGGATAATACTAAAAGAGCAGCTCTGCTGATTTCTTTGGACAGATAGCATTCTAGTACTTATTAAAGCTATCAAATCAAATCAATATTTTATGAAAATTTTTATACATGTCGGCAAGATGAGGTTTCATATTCAGTAAAAATTTCATGGTAAAATCTTGTGTATAAAAATTACAGTAATTCTGACAATGTGCCCTATCAGATTTTCTATTTTCTGAGTTTGATTTAATTTATGACCAAAATGTGGTTAATATTTTATTTATATTTTTATTAAGGTTTAGAATTAAAATATTTGTATTCTATAAAATTTTGAGATTTTTATATTTTACATTTTATTTATAAAAATTCTGACATTGCTATTTTCAGATTTATTTACTTTCAGTTTTTGAATTTGTAAAAGCTTCAAATATAAGTTTTAATTTTTAATATTTTTATCGGAGGTGGATATCAAGTTGATGTCAGCATGGTAAGAATCTTGACTTCAGAAAAGACATATATATTTCTATACAAATCGACATGATCAAGATTGATATCTTATCTCATGATTACAATTTCTTTTTAATATATTTTTATCACATAGTTTGATCATATGTGTTAGTTAAATTATTTTTATCACATATTTTGATCCTAGGTAGTTTTCAGATTATTCGACTAAGTACCAAGTATCCGATTATTATGCCGTCCGTATAATATCCGTGATTCGCTTTCTAATTGCTCATAAATACCTGTATCCGTGATCCGTATCCTACCCGATTTTCCACTACCCGTACCCGTATCCAAAAAAATAATTAGGGTAGGATACAAGATGACCTACTATCCAACCGTATCCGACCCGTTTTCACCCCTACCCCTCTGTGCATGCCCAGCGCATCTAGGCCTTTGCTCCTCCCCTCTCTTGGCGCCACCCTCAACTCGCCCGGAGCCGTCGAGCCTGCCCCTATGGTGTCACTCCAGTTGCTGTGCACACCTCCCCCTCCCCTTTTATTAATCTCATACTGCAATGCTTTTCAATTTACTTTGATTTGTTGTCAAATTTTGATTTGAGTTGTTCCCTTGGGTTGGTAATGATTTTGCAGTTTGCTTGAGCTTTAGCAGTGTTGCGACCACACCCAGAACCTCCTATACACCAGGGAGTATGAGGCAGTTGTCGGATGCACACGGCGCCACCCCTATACGACTGCTTCACTAAGACCAATATAATCCTACCCCTCCACTACCTATTCTTTCTCTACTATATTTTAGCATTTGATTTCTAGAGCTAGTAAAAGTATTGATCTGGATACACCTGGTGATGTTGAGCCTGATGGAGATTAGCGTTTTGTTGTGATGGGTTGGATTATGATGTTTGTTGGCTCAGAGTTGATGTTGATGTGGCTGACTCCTTGCTCTTCCTCCTTGTAGCTTCAGTGGTGTGGAGGTCTCCTTGTTCTAGGGCTGCTCCGCTGGAGTTTGGGGTTCTCGGTGGTTTCTTGTCTCCTGGCTTTGGGTGTGTTTATGAGTGAATGAGATGGCTGGGGTTGGTTGTGGAGGTTTGGGCGTCGGTTGGCTTGTTCTTGGAGGTTTTGGTGGTCTCTTGCCTTCTGGCTTTGGTTGTATTTGGGAGTGAATGGTGTGGGAGGCTAGTTCTGGCTTGCTTCCTTTTTAACAAGCTCATTCTTAATTATGGTGTGAGATATTTTGGTATTATGCTTGCATAGCTATGGTTACCTAACTAAAATAGGTTTGTATACTGCCAGATGATGAAACCTATTTAGCGAGAGGTGCCGACTAGCTCCAGATGGTTTGTTATCTCAATGAATGTTATCTAATTACATTCGGGTCTAATGGCAATTATTTTCCAAACTTCTTATATGCTTATATCTGTTTGCATCTGCTGTAACTAACTACTTCAGGTGATCGATGTCGAAGTCTTTTGGGGATTAAATCATAGGCCATCATAGAAGTCTTGTATTTTATTTTATTTTTTTGCAATTGACAATTGTAGGAGATTCCGATGTATATGTTCTTTTTGACACTTGTTGAATAATGAAATGGTGATTACTTTTATTATATGTTTTAATTAAGTGTTTTATTTGCTTTTATTATATGTTTTAATTAAGTGTGTTATTTGCACTTGGGTTGTTTCACTTCGATCGTAGATATACATATATAAACACAAGAAAGCACGTGATAGCACACTTATTTTTTTCGATGCCATCACAAATTAACATCTTTCTTTCTTTTATTTTCTATTTTTCTATATTTCTTGTTTTGTGTTATTCTCGAACTAACAAGGTACATATCCTTTTATAATGAGCGGACCAATTAATCAAATTGCTAATCAAGCCAACAACTAAACATGAAAAGTCTAAATAAAAAACAAACCGTTTTGATCCCGATTACGTCGTGATCTTTAATTGTTTTGCACGATACGACAATTCAACAATTTTAACGAGCCTTAGATTACTTTCTAACGGATGGCACCAGGCCTACCGCTATCCTTGATTTTCTTCCTCTGGTTGACAAAACCGGTAGCTACTTGTCTGGATGGAAAGGACCTCACATGTCCAGGGGCGTTTCACACTTCTCCGATCAGTGCTCTCATCCATAGTCACCATGCCGCGACCTATTTCTCTTGGCTTGACCTGGCCCAATGGATTGATGTACTGTCACTGTAGTTACTAGAAACACAAGCCCTCTGAATCGTGGTATTTAATTCGGGTTCGCTATTCATCACTTTTTTTTCTAATTTTTGGTATGAACATGCATCCCGTATCTTAAAATGGTTTGTGTTCAATAAATCTGGTTTACGATTCATGAAGGTTTATAATGAACCTGAAAACTATGCCCCCACAAAGCCGTATCAGAATACAATGAACCTGAAAACTATGCACCCACAAAGCCATAGCAGAACATTCCAGCCTAGCTGGTGGGTAGATAAACATCTATAGCACGGTAACGTTTAGGGATGAAAACGAAACGGAAATTTTCCAATCATTCCGAAGGAAAACGGAAACAGAAATGGAAAGTATCGGTACAAAAACGGAAACGGAATTTTTTTGGAAACGGAAACGGGAGAGCTAGTTCTGACGGAAACGGAATGGAAATTCCGTTTAAGGCTATTAGGAAATTCCGAACTTTTGAAGAATCTTGACTCCCGACTTCCCGAGTGCCGAAGCTGAACCGAGAAGCAAACTTAGCGAAGGCCCAACCTGCCCAAGGGCGACCAAACCAGCGAACCCCATAGCTCCCAAACACCTCTCCGGCCTCTTGAGTCCCGAGTTTGCGGTGCTGCCCCCCATCCCAGGCAGCTGCGCCGCGTCGCCGCCCCCACCACGTCGCCCCGACTCCCCCGATCGGCGTTCCTCCACCGCGCTGCCCCCCGACCAGAGTTTCTCCACCACGCCCCTGCTGGCGCAGCTACTACCCGAGGGCGCTGCCAGCGTCCCTAGCCTCTGCAGCTCCGACCGCGCCAGGGCCATCACCAACGACGGCGTCCCACGCCGTGATGACCCTGTGGCCACCGAGGCCGAGTGCATCAAGGCCGTCCTCCTGAACAACCAAGAAAAGGTCTTCTTCCCTTTTTCTCCACCCCACTACGGCCGAGGCCGAGTGCATCAAGGCCATTGGTTGTTGGTAGAATAGAACTGGTACTGAATATGGTTTGCTCTGTTGTTGCAGTCGAAAGTGGTGTTGCTCGAGCTGCTCCGGTGGCTGCAGCAATTGGAGTTCACAGTTGGAGTTCGTGTTGAGCAGCCTTTGGAATTCTTGTGAATTAGGCCTCAAGGTTCAACACTTAACTTTGTCCCCCAACTTGATGTCTTCTTAGACTTAATTAAAGTCCCTTGCTCATTTTACGTCAACGTTGATATGCTATTTCAAAACAAAGGAGGAACCCCCTCTATGTTGTTGGATCAGAAATTTAGAAGTCGCCCAATCCTTCCTTCGAATTCCACTTTGTTGGTGTTAATAAGGTAAAACCTTGGATTAAGACAAGCCTTGCACCCAGGGGCGGATCCAGAAAAATAGATCATTGGGGTCGTTGGGGTCATTACAATAACTTATAGCTTATATATGCTTATATACTAATAGAATACAATTAGATTTATATGTGATTTCGGGAAGATCATTGGGGTCATTTGACCCCACTATTTATATGCTAGATCCGCCCCTGCTTGCACCAGGTTCTACAGTTGTGACTGATTTTGTTGGTGCTGATTGATTTGTTGTTGCAGCTCATCGATCGTTCTTCTCATTTCGACCATTAAACTGTGGCAGGAGCTGATTAATTTGAAGCGTTTGGGATATAATTGTTGTAAAATTTGGAGATAAGAATTTGGAAATTAGGTTGCTGCCTGAAATCGTCTGAACCTTGTGCTTCAGGTGTGTTGATTCTAGGAGCATGTGAAATATGTTATCCTGTTACTATTCGTTGATGCGCTGTAGTTTGTGTAGAACCCCCATTATGAAGAACAAAGATGGAGAAACTTCTGAACCTTGACAGTTTGTTCTGATGTTCTTACAACTCAGTGGAGTGACACGGCATCTATCCCGACAAGAGTACAAGAAGCATTTACAAGAACCTATATAAAATATTTCCAAAATTCTTTTTCCAAATTTTCCGAGCCTAATAGTAATTATGCAGATTTGTTGAAACATTTTCAAAGTTTGGAAATATTTTATATAGGTCAAATATATTCTATTTTTGCCACTATGAAATTTGATCATCAAACTAACCCAAATTAAATAAGCATGCAAGCAAAAGCTATATACGCAAATTCAGTTTTTCAGTATATAGTCCAGCAGCTAGCAAGTAGGAGTACTACACATCACTATGCCAAATAAATCAATGTGGTGTTGTCTGGACCATTGCATCCCCTTGGTTACATGTTACTATTGACAAATTAAAGGCAATATGGGGGTATATTACAAGTATGATGAAACTTGGATCGGTGGTCGGGTATTATTATCCTTTAGGTGACTCATACAGCAAGTTCTCAATTACTGATCATTTTGCATCATTATTTCTTTGGCCTTATTTTTTGTATGTAAGTGCAGATGTGCTATTCTATTTCGTGATCAATCATCAAATTTGAGATATTGTACAACTAATCATTTATTGTAATGTAATAGATAGCCATAGACAATGCTGCAAGTAGGAGCAGCAGTGCAAGTGCAAGCGCGACATCCTCTGCTTTGGCTCAGTCATTGCTGTTGCCGGAGCCCCCTAGTGCTACTCCAAATCCAAATGTTGTTGCAGTTGCTACTTCAACTCCAAGTGTGGATTTGACCGATGAAACCGAGAGTAAGCCACCACCTAGAAAGAGAGCTAAGAAAGCCACCTCTGATGTTTGGGTGCATTGCACCAAGTATGAGGTTAATGCGAAAGATGAAAAGGGCAACGATGTTGTACAGCTATGGGCTAGGTGCAACAAGACCGGATGTTGCTACAAAGGTCGATGCGAGAGCAGTAGAGCAACATTGGGTTTCAAAAGTCACTTGAAACATAAGCATTTTATCTTGACCGGGCAGTAAACATTGAACCTGAAGAAGAGCGAGGGTGACGAATCCATTGCATCTATTGAGACTTATAGGTATGATGAGGCTGTTAGTTTGAAGAAATTCTATCTCGCAATTATCATGTATGAATATCCATTTAATATTGTTGAGCATGAGTACTTTGTGGACTTTATCAAGTGTTTGCGCCCTTCTTTTCCAATTAAAAGTCGACATCATGTGAGGAAAGATATATTAAATATGTTTGTGGGAGGAAAAGAAAAATTGTATGAGTACTTTAAAACACTTGAATACCGTTTTAGTACAACCATGGACATGTGGACATCTAATCAAAACAAAGGCTACATGTAAATCACAAAGACATTGGATAGATGACAGTTGGTGCATGCAAAAAGGATTATCAAGTTCATGCATGTAGAAGGACATCATTCGGGAAAAAAAATTGTGCTTATCATTTTATGATAGTGTAGTGGATTGGAATCTTGATAGGAAATTGCTTGTACTTACTTTGGACAATGTTTCAGCAAATGATAAATGTATTCAGGGGATAATAAGAAATTCAATAAGATATCTCCATTAATCTGTTGTAGCATCTTTTTTTATGTGAGATGTTTAAATCATATTTTGAATCTCGTTGCCCAAAATGGTTTAAAGACAATTGCATCAGCCATTGCAAATATTAGAAATACAATGCAATTATGAAGAACTCTCCACGCAAAGATGAAGAGTTTAAAAAGTGTGCTTCAAAGTGTGACTTGGATGTGACCAAGGGTATCTCCTTGGATGTTCCTACAAGGTGGAACTCCACATATCTTATGTTGAAGAGTGCAATTTACTATTAAGATGCTTTTGGTAGGCTCTTTCTTCGAAATTCAAGAAAAATATAGAAAATGTGCTCCAACTTCCAATAATTGGGCTATGGCAACATCGATATCTACATGCTTAAGACTATTTTATGATGTTACTGAACTATTCTCTGGCACTAAATATCCAACTGCGAATCTATTTTTCAGAAAGCTTTGTCAAATTAAGATTGCAATTGCAGAATGGTGTGACAACTCTGACCCAGTAATTAAAGCTATGGCACATTTCATAAAAATTAAATATGACAAATATTGGAAAAAATCTAACATGGCACTTGTCAGAGCATGCTTCTTTGATCCTAGATACAAGAGAAATGTGATAGAATATTATGCACCGAAGATTTACCCCATTACTTCTATGCAAGAGATTGATAAAATTACCAAAGTTGTTTATGACTTGTTCCAAGCTTATGCATCTGCTTCAAAGAAGACAGCCTCTAGCGCTACAAATGTGCACCAAGTGGGTTCTCAACATGATATTGTTGATGAGGATGATGAGTTTGATATGTTCTTGCATAGCATTAGTGAAACAGATTATGTTACCAAAAATGAGTTGGAAGTGTACATGGAGCAACCTCTAGCATCTATAAAAGACAAGTAGTTCGATATCTTGTCATGGTAGAAGGTCAAGCAAGTTGAACTCCTTATTCTCTCCCAGCCTGCTCGTGATGTGCTATCTATTCAAGTGTCAACGATTGCTTCGGAATCGGCATTCAGTGCTGGTGGACGGGTTGTTGACCCATTTCGCAGCCGTCTAGATCCTAAAATTGTGCAAGCTTTAATTTGTATTAAAGATTGGACCGCAACATCAAAAGGTAACCTTTTAGTTTGCTTCAATATTTTATTCATAATGTGATAATATTATAGCTTAATCAGTTTTTACTAATCATTCAGGTGGTACCATTGCATCTATCATGACTGAGTTGGATGTGGATAGCCTTAAGCGACATTTTGCAAGCTCGATAGCAATGGTTTGTCTTTTTTATCTAACTTACAAACTATATTATGCAAATCAAGTAAAATTCAATTTAATGTGTTTCTATTTGTCTTCTCAAAAATATTACTATTGTTTCATGCTTGTCTTTGTAGTTAGAGGAGCAAGAGGATGTCGATGGTATTGATATGGAGGAGAATATAATGGACTAATATGGGGACAAAGCTTGAGAAAAAAACTTAGTTTTGGCTTTTAAAACTATATGTGTTTGCTATTATGTTGTGATGTGGAACTATATGTATTTGCTATTATGTTATGATGTGGGACTATATGTCTTTGCTATTATATTATAATGTGGAACTATATGTGTTTGTTATGATATTATAATGTGAAAGTGAACTATCTATGTTTGCTATTATACTATGATGTGTTGTCTGGTTTTGAGATAAACAATATTTACATGTTCTTGTTCATATCATACTCAGTGTTGGCTAATGTTATTAAGATGTTCTGTAATTACAATACCATTCAAAGTTGGTATATTTGGAACTTTGGATAGATCATATACTAAAATCTTGTGAAATTTTTCAGATCCGCCTCCGCTTCCGCCACTATCCGCTTTCCATATCCGTTTCGGGTTTCGATTTCGCTTCGCTATCGGTAAAAATATGGAAATGAAAACGAAATGACTATTTACCGATCGCTTTCATTCCATTTTCATCTCTTGTAACGCTAGCAATCAGAAAGGTGCTTAATTTAATAACTCAGGCCACCCTTTGGCATCTATGGAAGGAGCACAGCAACAAAATCTTTAACCAGCTGGCGGTCTCGGTTACTCACCGTTGTTGGTCAAGATACCAAAGATAACTCATGCATAGTTTCCTCTATCTATAACACACACGAGAAAGAACACACCCAAGGATACATAGTTCCCTATTTTCTCTTTCTGTTATTCACACATTACATGATGCCTCGTACACAGAATAAATAACCGACTGACACCTGATATTATGCCACACACACACCTGATCCAAACAATAAGGAACAAACTAATTAACTAACAAGCTAACTAATCAAGCAACAAACTGACACACACAGCGGACTCAATCCGCTTTTCTAGCTAACTAACATGCAAATACATGCACCGTGATAAGGACACTACACTAAGGGGTGTTTGACATGTTCTAACTCTACTAAAATTCGTAGAGTTGGATCAGAAGATTCTTATTTCTAAAAATTTATAGATTTGTGGGTACATCAAGATTAATTAGGTGGATCCTGTTATTTACATTTTAGATTTAAAAAAATAAACTTAATTCACTTCATTTTAGTATATAAGCTCTAGATCTAAAATAAAGTTAGAATCTACGGCTCAGACCTAATTCCTCGACTTAGCCAATATTATGTCCAGCACTCACATGGCCCGCGTGAGCTGGGCGCGATGCGTCGTTTCCGCCGCCGCCGAGCCTGGATCATCTGCGCGGGTGAGACTGTTGCTAGTAGTAGTACGTCGATCTGTACGTGCACGCATACCCGCATGAGCAATCTAGAAAACAAAATACCTAGAGAAACAGCTAGAAAACTAAAACACCAGAGGCACATGGAAGTCAGGCCCTACATCTCCTGCTTCAGTTTTCAATACGCGAGAGATCCAGCAAAGCTCTGCAGTCAATATGTCGGTGGCATGATCCTTTTCACACATTTACTACCTCAAGAATTTCCATCAATATAGAGAGGTCACCGAAGGCATTTACATGGTTTGCCCGGTTGTCCCTGGTAGATGGAATTTTGATGTTATGTTCATGACATTAATCAGTTGTGGACCCAGAACAAAAATGTAGTCAGTGCTCCCATAATGAATCTTACGTAATGTTGCGCCCCAAATGCCCAACTCGGCAGCTCCTGCTGCGCCAGTAATGGCTTCCCAGGGTGCGCTAGCTGGAGCCGGTGCTCTAGGCCCCGCATCACGGATCAACCGCTGTTTCCTAAGATTTGACAGGCAGCCAGCCGTTTTTCATTTAGCAAGGCACCGCAGCAAATTCACCCTTAACTATGCAAAACTCTGCACCATTATCTCAAAAATCACAAACTAATAGCAAGGTACTGATAATAATAGCAATATTACTCTCAAGTCTCAAGTACGGGCTGGTACCGTTTCAGACTTAATTAAACATGAACACTGAAACTACTGACAAAGTACTGAAACTTTTTTTTTTAAACCCCTTTTTTGAAATTAAAAATTTGTACAGTTTGAAGAAATTCTATCTCATAATTATCATGTATGAATATCCATTTAATATTGTTGAGCATGAGTACTTTGTGGACTTTATCAAGTGTTTGCGTCCTTCTTTTCCAATTAAAAGTCGCATTACTGTGAGGAAAGATATATTAAATATGTTTGTGGGAGGAAAAGAAAAAATTGTATGAGTACTTTAAAACACTTGAATACCGTTTTAGTACAACCATGGACATGTGGACATCTAATCAAAACAAAGGCTACATGTAAATCACAGTACATTGGATAGATGACAGTTGGTGCATGCAAAAAAGGATTATCAAGTTCATGCATGTAGAAGGACATCATTCGGGAAAAAAATTGTGCTTATCGTTTTATGATAGTGTAGTGGATTGGAATCTTGATAGGAGATTGTTTGCACTTACTTTGGACAATGCTTCAGCAAATGATAAATGTGTTCAGGGGATAGTGAGCAAACTCAATAAGATATCTCCATTAATCTGTGATGGCATCTTTTTTCATGTGAGATGTTTAAATCATATTTTGAACCTCGTTGCCCAAGATGGTTTAAAGACAATTGCACTAGCCATTGCAAATATTAGAAATACAGTCGCAATTATGAAGAACTCTCCACTGCAGTATGAAGAGTTTAAAAAGTGTGCTTCAAAGTGTGACTTGGATGTGACCAAGGGTATCTCCTTGGATGTTCCTACAAGGTGGAACTCCACATATCTTATGTTGAAGAGTGCAATTTACTATTAAGATGCTTTTGGTAGGCTCTTTCTTCGAAATTCAAGAAAAATATAGAAAATGTGCTCCAACTTCCAATAATTGGGCTATGGCAACATCGATATCTACATGCTTAAGACTATTTTATGATGTTACTGAACTATTCTCCGGCACTAAATATCCAACTGCGAATCTATTTTTCAGAAAGCTTTGTCAAATTAAGATTGCAATTGCAGAATGGTGTGACAACTCGACCCGATAATTAAAGCTATGGCACATTTCATAAAAATTAAATATGACAAATATTGGAAAAAAATCTAACATGGCACTTGCTGTAGCATGCTTCTTTGATCCTAGATACAAGAGAAATGTGATAGAATATTATGCACCGAAGATTTACCCCATTACTTCTATGCAAGAGATTGATAAAATTACCAAAGTTGTTTATGACTTGTTCCAAGCTTATGCATACGCTTCAAAGAAGACTGACCTCTAGCGCTACAAATGTGCACCAAGTGGGTTCTCAACATGATATTGTTGATGAGGATGATGAGTTTGATATGTTCTTGCATAGCATTAGTGAAGCAGATTATGTTACCAAAAATGAGTTGGAAGTGTACATGGAGCAACCTCTAGCATCTATAAAAGACAAGTAGTTCGATATCTTGTCATGGTAGAAGGTCAAGCAAGTTGAACTCCTTATTCTCTCGACCTTTCGTGATGTGCTATCTATTCAAGTGTCAACGATTGCTTGGAATCGGCATTGATCTTTGGTGGACGGGTTGTTGACCCATTTCGGCAAATCTAGATCCTAAAATTGTGCAAGCTTTAATTTGTATTAAAGATTGGACCGCAACATCAAAAGGTAACCTTTTAGTTTGCTTCAATATTTTATTCATAATGTGATAATATTATAGCTTAATCAGTTTTTACTAATCATTGGTGGTACCATTGCATCTATCATGGTGAGTTGGATGTGGATAGCCTTAGCGACATTTTGCAAGCTCGATAGCAATGGTTTGTCTTTTTATCTAACTTACAAACTATATTATGCAAATCAAGTAAAATTCAATTTAATGTGTTTCTATTTGTCTTCTCAAAAATATTACTATTGTTTCATGCTTGTCTTTGTAGTTAGAGGAGCAAGAGGATGTCGATGGTATTGATATGGAGGAGAATATAATGGACTAATATGGGGGACAGCTTGAGAAAAAAACTTAGTTTTGGCGTTTTAAAACTATATGTGTTTGCTATTATGTTGTGATGTGGAACTATATGTATTTGCTATTATGTTATGATGTGGGACTATATGTCTTTGCTATTATATTATAATGTGGAACTATATGTGTTTGTTATGATATTATAATGTGAAAGTGAACTATCTATGTTTGCTATTATACTATGATGTGTTGTCTGGTTTTGAGATAAACAATATTTACATGTTCTTGTTCATATCATACTCAGTGTTGGCTAATGTTATTAAGATGTTCTGTGTAATTACAATACCATTCAAAGTTGGTATATTTGGAACTTTGGATAGATCATATACTAAAATCTTGTGAAATTTTTCGTATCCGCTCCGTTTCCGTCACTATCCGTTTCCATATCCGTTTCTGGGGTTTCTGATTTCGTTTCCGTTACCGGTAAAAAATATGGAAATGAAAACGGAACAGCTATTTACCGATCGTTTTCATTCCATTTTCATCTCTTGTAACGCTAGCAATCAGAAAGGTGCTTAATTTAATAACTCAGGCCACCCTTTGGCATCTATGGAAGGAGCACAGCAACAAAATCTTTAACCAGCTGGCGGTCTCGGTTACTCACCGTTGTTGGTCAAGATACCAAAGATAACTCATGCATAGTTTCCTCTATCTATAACACACACGAGAAAGAACACACCCAAGGATACATAGTTCCCTATTTTCTCTTTCTGTTATTCACACATTACATGATGCCTCGTACACAGAATAAATAACCGACTGACACCTGATATTATGCCACACACACACCTGATCCAAACAATAAGGAACAAACTAATTAACTAACAAGCTAACTAATCAAGCAACAAACTGACACACACAGCGGACTCAATCCGCTTTTCTAGCTAACTAACATGCAAATACATGCACCGTGATAAGGACACTACACTAAGGGGGTGTTTGACACAGCTCTAACTCTACTAAAATTCGTAGAGTTGGATCAGGGTATTCTTAGCTCTAAAAATTTATAGATTTGTGGGTACATCAAGATTAATTAGGTGGATCCTGTTATTTACATTTTAGATTTAAAAAAATAAACTTAATTCACTTCATTTTAGTATATAAGCTCTAGATCTAAAATAAAGTTAGAATCTACGGCTCAGACCTAATTCCTCGACTTAGCCAATATTATGTCCAGCACTCACATGGCCCGCGTGAGCTGGGCGCGATGCGTCGTTTCCGCCGCCGCCGAGCCTGGATCATCTGCGCGGGTGAGACTGTTGCTAGTAGTAGTACGTCGATCTGTACGTGCACGCATACCCGCATGAGCAATCTAGAAAAACAAAATACCTAGAGAAACAGCTAGAAAACTAAAACACCAGAGGCACATGGAAGTCAGGCCCTACATCTCCTGCTTCAGTTTTCAATACGCGAGAGATCCAGCAAAGCTCTGCAGTCAATATGTCGGTGGCATGATCCTTTTCACACATTTACTACCTCAAGAATTTCCATCAATATAGAGAGGTCACCGAAGGCATTTACATGGTTTGCCCGGTTGTCCCTGGTAGATGGAATTTTGATGTTATGTTCATGACATTAATCAGTTGTGGACCCAGAACAAAAATGTAGTCAGTGCTCCCATAATGAATCTTACGTAATGTTGCGCCCCAAATGCCCAACTCGGCAGCTCCTGCTGCGCCAGTAATGGCTTCCCAGGGGTGCGCTAGCTGGAGCCGGTGCTCTAGGCCCCCGCATCACGGATCAACCGCTGTTTCCTAAGATTTGACAGGCAGCCAGCCGTTTTTCATTTAGCAAGGCACCGCAGCAAATTCACCCTTAACTATGCAAAACTCTGCACCATTATCTCAAAAATCACAAACTAATAGCAAGGTACTGATAATAATAGCAATATTACTCTCAAGTCTCAAGTACGGGCTGGTACCGTTTCAGACTTAATTAAACATGAACACTGAAACTACTGACAAAGTACTGAAACAGTTTAGCATTAACAGCGACAATAATGCATCACAAGAAAGAGAAGAAGTCTCATTCCGGATGCTCCGGATACAGCGCCAAGTTCCTTCTGGCCATCAGCAACCTATACAAAGCGAACGTACGCAAGTGAGGTTGAATTGCAATTATACACTGAGGTGACAAAATATGAAAAACCAGCTTGTGCAAAGGCCAGTTCAATGAAAAACCAGCTTGTGCAAAGGCCAGTTAAAAGAAAATAAAATGAGCAAATGTCCTCACCGCTTTACTGACCATGATAACATGAGAAAAAATAAACAGAAAAACTATACAACGGTGTATCGTTACTCTCTAAAACAACGGCATCACAATGGGTGCTGGTGCAGAGAATGTTTTTGGCAAAGGAGCGAGTGCTGGTGTCTACCGGCTCCGGTGCACATGCGGTCAATGTGTCTCTTAACGCACGTCACAATGAGTAACCGTCAAACAATAGTACCTAGCAACATGCAACCTTCATATTTAAGCAGCTGTGTTAGACAGTAGGGTTAGAATGGATTTAAAGCGTGCATGGTTCTAGTAGTAGAACTTTTTGCTCAACTCTTTTCACAAGAATTGAGTTGGACTGTCGATTTTCTCATTCTTTCTGGGCAGTATATAGCAACTTGTCGATCAAGCCCTAGCTAACTTGCACATCTGACTGGTACATATATTAATTAGAAATTAATGGGGTTGGGCTGTTGGTGCCAATTGGTTGTTCTGTGATGGATTGTCTCTCAATTTTCTGTAGGCTATATTGACATTTCGTTAAGTTCATCAGGTTTTGTGAGTTTTCATGAAGATTTAGTGCTAAGTTTTATGACGTTTCATTAATATGTTTCATGAGGTTTCATCGCATAGATTCACGTCTAAGTTTACAGTTTCATTAGGTATTTGATAGTTTTTATGACTATGTTTCAGTTGGTTTCATGTTTATGTTTTCCAAGGTTTCATGAGTTCATGGCTAAATTTCATAACGTTTCACAGATAAGTTTCACGATGTTTCATAAGTTACAATAGGTTTAAGTATCATAACTTTTCACATATAAGTTTAATGACGTTCCACGAATATTTCATGAGGTTTCATCGTATAGTTTCACATCTAAGTTTAAAGTTTCATCATGTATTGATAGTCTGTACGACTATGTTTCAGGAGGTTCATATTTTAAAACTAAGTTTTACATATAAGTTTCTTGAGGTTTCATTGTGTTTCAGCTAGATATGTGAACCCTGCGAAACACACTTGATTTTCATTTGTTTTTCCTTGGAACTTGTGAAACTTTGAAGTTAGCCTCTTGAAACTCAGTTAAAATTATTTTGAATCTCGTTTTAAATCAAGTTTCAGATTTGAAACTTGACAAAACTTGTAGTTTCGTATTAGAAACTTGTTGAAATTTATTGAGACATGCAGAAATATTTATAAAATTTGTTGAAACTCTTTTGAAACCTAATGAAACCTATGAAACATGAATATAATACTTTGAAACCTAGTGAAACATGCTATACCATTGGAAGTGATTCCAACGGTATAGCATATAGTAGCATTACTCTACAGTAAAAAAGATGTTGCAACAGGATCTACCAAAGTGTATACAAAGACAACAAAAATAAACCAAGCCATGTATTTCGTCGAATGTGTTTCATGCAAGAACTATGAAACCAAGCCAGAAAACGAAACTTGCATGGGGCATAGAGAGGTCCCAATGCACTGTGGGAGGGGAATGGTGATGAGGTTTCTAATCCCATGTAGGAGAGGAGCCGATCGGTGATATTGTCATGTGCACTAAGGAGCACAAGGTAGCTTCAAACGGTGGAGATAGTGGAGGAGGAAGAGCACATGCGGCAGAGCACAATTAATGACAACGGAAAGGTCACAGATGGGCTTGTGTGTGCATGGAGTAGCCTCATTGAAGAAGCAACGGAGCACAGTAGACGACAACATCAAGGTCACGGAAGGGAGTAGCCTCATGGAAGGAGCAACAAGGAATCAAGGTGTAGTCGTCCAATTACATAATTTACATTGGATCTAACGGCTAAAACCTATCCCGTTAAGTGGGATCTGCACGGCATACTGTTGGATAGCAGCACTCAAAAATAAAACCCGAAGACCTCTGACAGTTCTTGCTGCCATCTATATACAGAGGATGGAGAGGAGAGTGTCATCAGTAAGGTATGCAGTTATGTTGTGGTCGGAGAAAAACATTTTGCTGCACAAATGAGAAAGTTAAGTTTGTCAGGCACATACCTAGCAACACAGCATTCAGGAAATCCTCATCTTCAGGGAACAGCTGCAGATTCTTTGATTTCAGCAAGTATGCAACAGCGGCATCCTGAAAGTCCACTAAGCTGCCAATTTTTATAAGTTCTGCGAGCGAAGGGATCTGATCAGCCATCTCAAATAGCAATCCCTGAGATATCTCTTCTGCAAAATTCATCGCAAACTGGATCTTTTCCTTGTAACCGGCTGCACTATCGCTTCTCTGCAAGTATAGCTTGGAGTTCTCCCTCTCCCACCGGAGTATTCGGCTGGCCTCCACTTCCAGAGTCATTCCTGAAGACAACTTTACACTGTAACCCACTGTGATAGGTTCGTCAGTCTCTAGGACAGTCACATTCAGAAGGCAAGAAAGCATCCTGTGCCTCTCTTCGGCAGAAATGTCAAGACCAGGATCGGCGAGAAAAGCAAGGACTATTTGGAGCAGACCAACCTTGATCACCTTACTCAGATCAACTGTTCTGAAACTGTCATTCCCCAAGGTGACAGAATCATTCTTCTGGACAGCTTTGGATATTGTCCGAACACCGATACTACCATATATGCTGTTAAGCCTTGATCGAGACACGGAAGGTAGGCTTGTGGAAGGGTACCAGATGAAAAATGATTGCCCAGGAAACTAGCCGAACAAATCCTTGAGCAGTAGATCGTCAGGAATTAACACGTCCTCCTTCTTTGATAAAATGATCTTCCCATCAGAAAATACCGGAACCTTGACACAATCAGAAAGAAACTTCTCCGTGTTTTTGTTCCAGTTCTTGGCAATGAACTGCCAGAAAGCAGAGCAATCAGCTCCAGATAGATCAGTGACCGAGTTCTCCCATGTAAGCCAAAGTTTGCAATAGTCTTCAGCACTAGGGTTATGACTCACTCCAAACGCAAGTGAAAAGAAGCCAAACAACTTGCTGTCGTAGTATTTGTCCAAAACATGTAGCTCCTGACCGAAAAGATTGTCCCTATCATGAAGAACACACCTTAGTGAGCTCACCCATTCTCCACTTTCCCTTTCATTTGGTATCCAAACCCAATTGCTAGTTTTGTTCTCAGGCTTCCAATTGCAATCCATCAGGTACATGTAGATCCTGGAAATAGTAACAATATCTTTGTGTCTCGTCAGATGCTGAGCAACAAGGTTATGTCCAGATTTAACATCTACAGTTACTCCAATTCCTGCAAGCGCATCTTTGAATGAGGCTATCTCCGAACCATAGAATGCTTGATCGATGAAAGGGCCATCTTCCACGCAGATGGAAGAATGCAATGGATCAAAGAGGATACATTCATTAGGACGTTGGTATCCCACTGTTGTCCTCAACCACTTGCAGCTTCTGATTTTCTGCAGAAAGTCCATAGGAAGTTTAGTTGTATAATTCAATGATCTCCGGATAGACCCAAGGAATGACAAGACAATAGCGGCTGACATGTCTGAAGGATCCTCAGGAATGTTGAGACCAGCGATGACAAACCTAGCACCAGCTTTCACTTCCACATGCATGCTATCAAACAGTATTGCCTCCCTTGATGATGCAAGGAGGAAGTCAGCCTGAATGATGAAAGGAAAGTTTGTTACCATCTCAGTGGGAAGGAAAGCATAGACACCAGATGATAGCTTGTCTCCACGGGACAGACGCTGGCCAATTGGGAAGGCCAGGGTGATGACCCACTCATTAATTTCAGCACGTTTATCCACTCTATTCTCTGGCTTTACTGGGAACTTCTGCCTCCACATATAGTAACCACACTCTTCCTCCCCTTTCCTGTTCTCTTGAGCCGATAAATGGATTGTGTAAGACTCAGCGTCTATGTTCTTCCTCTCTTGGTAGTTCTCTTCACTGAATATCGAAATCTGGCTTACAGTGCTGCACTTTGGGTCAAGATTATATTCGCTGACAGAAATCTGCCTGATCTTTGAGAGAAACAGTAGCATTTCAGGATGAAAGCTTGATAGCTGCTGCTTCACCGCATCAGCCTTATCACTCTTCAAAGGCAAAATGATAATGGTTGTTGGAAGGACTTTGGAAAACCCATAGGTCTCTTTGATGTCTGCAAGGCTAGGTCTGGATTCAACCCACTCAGGGACAATGTATCCAATATTGCATTCTGCACAAGGTTTCTCATTGAACTTGATCTTATAGCCGTTACTGAATATATGAGGCTGGCTCGACATTAGGAACACACTGTTAATTCTATTTGTGAAATTTATATTGTGATGATTAATTTGACAACGATTTAATATATGTGTGATAATTTATGTGACAACAATATTTATTATGAAACAAGGTATTGCGAAGGTTTGTTTTATTTGTAACAGGAGATTCAACTCGAGCAAGCTGAAAGTGCAACGTAGGGACGCGAGATGCTGCGTTGCGCATGTGAACAGACAGGCGTACATTGCGGTCGGGAGAATCCATGGTAGCAGCGTAGCCGAAGAAGCACCGAAGGTCGCAGAGGTGCGGTGGTACGCGAGATCGTTGGTGCGGAGGCGTATACGCGAAAGACGCAGTGCGATGAGATGGATGGAGCGTGTAGAGGTCTCGCATTTAGACAATGCGATGTAATGACCAGATGGGCGTGCAGACAGTGAATCATGCGAGAGGCGGCAGGTGGGCTGTGCGTATAGATATGTATGAGTTTTGGGCTATGTGCATGTATTGGGCCTTATGTAATTGGGCTAGGCAATTAAGGTTAATTAAGAAATTAGGGTTTGTTAAGTATAAATAGGAGAGGTTCTCCTGATTTTTGTTGGGAGTAGAAAGACAAAAAAAAGAGAGCAGCAGCAGGGAGCTCTGGCGGCGGATCTAGGCAGCCGCATTGAAGAACTGTAGATGCGAGGCTGTAACAGAATCGGTCTCTATTTCCTTCAGGCCGGATGGAGTCGTGTCCGAGTCGAACGGACGAGCACTCGCGAAGAATAAAAGGGGAGTCGCGCGGAAGAAAAGGGTAGCCGCGTATCGAGAAAAAAAAAAAAGGGGGAGCACAGATGAAAAAGACAGAGGCGACGGAAAAAGGCGAAGACTTCGAGACGCGGACGTCCAGCGTAGCGAGAAATTTCGGAGCTACAGTACTCGCGTCGCTACAGTACCGCGCGGCGTTGTGTTGGATCTGCGAGGCTACAGGGCAGCGGTGATCGCAAGATAACAGAGAAAGAAAAGGCAGAAGAGATTGAAGAAAAGGAGAAGAAAATTTAGTGAAAAACTTCAGAGATTAATTGAGGTTGGTACTTTCATGTAAAGAGATCTATATATGTGGTCTTTGATGAAAATCAGTGAGTATAAATACTGATCTAATAATTCAAGTTTACGTATAATTGCTTTCTAGTATGCATGTTTAATCTAGTTTCTTTTCCATAATATTAAATCAATTATTCTAGATTGATTTGCTCAGTTTAGTCATTATTTTGTTAATTTTCAGAAATAATAAAAACAAAAAAATAGTTTTAAGAGTTAGTTTACACCAATTCACCCCCCTCTTGGTGCGCCTCGATCCTTCAATTGGTATCAGAGCGGGTATCAATTTAGAGTGGACCATAAGGTCATACACAGATTATATTAAACTTGATAAAGTCTTATTTGTGTTATCGTTGAGTATGATTGTGATATTCATCTATGTTGAAATTTGTGTGCACTAGCGTGATTCGAACTAGTCACAGAATACCTGAAGGTCGGATTGCACATTCGGGTCCCGGCAGAGGTGGTATCAAGCCATCTTGTTGTAGAGTCAAATCCTAGTTGTTGGTTGTCGCTTTAGAATTGTCCAAAATATTTTCTAAAGTCAAAAATTAACTTAAGAAGTTAAAAGGATCTGGACTCGTCTCTTCTTCTTGCTCTTTATCTATGCTGAATTTTTCTCTCTTTTCTTTGTTTTGAGTTGAGGTTTTGAGAGAGCCGCTTTTCTGCAGGTTGAAATGGACTGCGTTTATGGTGAGCGTAAGGGAGGATTTGCCGCTGAACTTTGGAGGATCTGCAGAGGCGCTAGGAGGCTTTGATCGCCCAATCTACCGCGGCACCAATTGGGTGGTGAATGGAAAGAGGAGAGCCACGATTTGTAGGCTCCGATTATGTCGCTCGAAAGGTACTATCGAGTCGTCCGGTCTACATCACCGCGAGGAGGGCATCCTTCGAAGCTGGGATTCAGGAGACTGCTCGCCTTGCTCTTCACCGCTTCGCTCGTGACTATGCCGTGCTGCTGGAGACCACTGCATTCAAGTACCATCCAGATGGAGTCACCGTCATTGAGGAGAAGGTCAAGGAGGAGGACAATCCCACCTTTGTCGCATCGCGTCTCATTTCAAGTCAAGAGATACACATGAAGACCACCAATCGGGAGCTTTTGAAGCATATGAGGCCTTGGCAAAAGTGAGAAGGATCTTGAGGAGACTAGGAGGATGGGCTTTGAGAGGATCAGTGAATTAGAGGAGGCTCTTTACTTCAGGAAGGAGGCTACTGATCTGGAGGAGTCTGATGAGGACCCGGAGGAGCTTGAGCCGGAGCAGGGGGTCAGTGCCATCTAATGAGACCCCAGGTCATTGGAACTAGTTTGCCCCGAAGCCGAGTCGCCCGCTGCCGTGTCAGCCTGGTTGTGCTCATCCGGGATACCTTAGTGAGTAGGCGTAGTTGAGTCTAGTGGTAGTTGTGACTCGAGTGTGAGTCGCACGAGTCCAAGTTAGGGTCTTGCCAGTAGTCGGTAGAGTTGCTTGTTAGGTTGCTTGCAATTTCTGAGTCGTTGTGTTCTTTTGAGTGTGCAGTATGCGCTGCGTTGCCCTTAGGCACTTGTGAACAGCCATACCAAGCATTAAATAAATATAATAAAGTTGGAGTTTGGGATAAGAACCTTTTTGCCCCCACCTAAGTTCTTATATTACTTGTCTATGCTGTTTTCTCTCTTTTCTCTAAACCTTAGGGTGATCTGCAGATGGTAAACACTCGTGGAAACAATGGAGGTCAGGGAAGTGAAAGCCATCAGGAGGATAATAGGAATGCGTCGCCAATTCCTCAGGCCACACCCAAGTGGATATGAGCAACTTTGGAGCTTTTCTTGCTGCACAAACCCAGCTTATGCAGACTATGATGCAGCGGTGCGAGCACTTTGCTAATCAAGCAGCAGTCAATAACGCTAATCAAGCAGCTGACAATGGGAACCGTCCATATTCGAAGCTGTCTGACTTTATGAGGACTCGTCCACCCACATTTTCTCGGAACGGCAACCCAATCGAAGCTGAAGACTGGCTGAGGACCATTGAGAGAAATTGCATATCACTCGGTGTGAAGGGAATGAGAAGGTCCTTTATGCTTCTCATCAGTTGGAGGGCACAACTACTGAATGGTGGGAGAATTACTACGCATCACAGGAGAACCCACAAGAGATTAATTGGGAGGAATTTTCTGCCGCTTTCCATCAGTACCATGTTCTGAAGGTGTCATGGATTTGAAGAAGGAGAATTCAGGTCATCAAGCAAGGAGCGGTCGGTGGTAGAATATTTGAACCGGTTCACCCAACTTGCTCGCTTCGCTTTTGAGGATGTAGCGGCCGATAAAGCAAGGCAATCTCGCTTCATGAAGGGACTGAATTCGGGTTGCAAGTGGGGCTAATCACTCATATTTTTCTGATTTTCAAGATTTGGTGAATAAGGCCCTTATTCGGAGGATAAGCGTAAGGAGTTGGATGAAAACGCAAGCCAGAATGGCACGAGAAGGAGCTCGCTAAGGGCAGCAAAGGATGAGGTTGCACCGCATAGTTTGTCGAGTTTCAGCCAAAGGCGGTCCTTAAACGCCTTCTTTGGTGCCTCGTCCTAGTGGGCAAAACTTTCGAGACACGGTTCGGACCAATAATGCCCCGGGAGGAGGTCGTGATCGATGAGTGGCGTTGTTTCAGCTGCAATGAGCCTGGACATTTTGCCAATAATTGTCCTAAGAGAGGAGGTGTCACATCTGTACGTTTCAACCTTGGATCAATGCCAGCCAAGACGCCTGCACCAGGAGGAAACCGTGGAACTATTCAGTCTAGAGCCACCACTCAAGCCACGGTGCGGGGTCGTGTCAATCATATCATGACTGATGAGGCCCAGGGAGCAACGGATGTCGTACTGGGTAAGTTTCTGGTTAATTCAGTACCTGCTACAATTTTGTTTGATTCTGGAGCTTCGCATTCTTTTGTTTCTCGAGATTTTCGCTGTTGGGCATGGGTTAGAAGTTAAGAATCTTAGTGCATGCTTTTGGTCCAATCCCCTAGATCAGAGTTGCGTTCTAACCTGGGATGCATGGGAGTAAGGATGCTCATGAATGGAATAGAGTTCCTAGCGAACCTTATTATCTTGGATACTCAAACCTTAGATGTTATCCTCGGGATGGATTGTCTATCTAAGCACAAGGCCGTGTTAGACTGTGGTAGAAGAGTAGTATCCATTGAGAGCCCAAAAGGCGAAAAGGTGGAAGTTCAAGCAACTGCAGTTCTTAATGGTCAAATGATGGTTAATAGCGTAAAGGCAGCCAGCATTGAGGAAGTACCGGTTGTGAATGAATATCCGGATGTTTTCCCTGAAGAGTTACATGGAATGCCACCTGACTGAGATGTTGAATTTGTGATTGAATTAGTGCCTGGTACAACCCCAATAGCTAAGAGACCGTATCGGATGCCGACGGATGAGTTGGTAGAAATGAAGAAGCAGCTTGAGGAGTTACTGGAAAAAGGTTTCGTGAGGACAAGTTAAATCGCCATGGGGGCGCTGTTTTGTTTGTTCGGAAGAAGGATGGGAGCATGAGGATGTGCATTGATTATCGAGCTTTAAACGAGGTAACCATAAAGAATAAGTATCCGTTGCCCAGGATTGATGACCTGTTTGATCAGTTAAGAGGAGCTGGAATCTTCTCCAAAATAGATCTTCGATTGGGATATCATCAGTTGAAGATTCGAGTAGAAGACATACCAAAGACAGCATTTTCCACCAGATATGGTCATTATGAGTTCACAGTGATGTCATTTGGATTGACCAATGCCCCTGCATATTTCATGAACTTGATGAATAAAGTTTTCATGGAATACCTGGATAAGTTTGTTGTCGTTTTTATAGATGACATTCTTATCTACTCCAAGACAGAAGAAGATTATGCAGAGCACTTGAGGCTAGTTTTAGAGAAGCTTCGAGCACAGCAGTTGTATGCCAAGTTTAGCAAATGTGACTTTTGGAAGAGGAAGGTGGAGTTCCTTGGTCATGTGATGATTGCCAAGGGTATTGCAGATTGACCCTAGTAAGGTCGGCGGTGTTGCATTGGGAGCAGCCGAAGTCGGTAACCCAAATTCGGAGTTTTCTTGGAATGGCAGGATATTATTGTCGATTCATAGAAGGATTTTCATCAATCGCCAAGCCCCTTACACAATTGTTGAAGAAAGAAAAGAAATTTGCATAGACACCAGATTGTGAGAGAAGTTTTCAAGAATTGAAGAAAAGGTTGACATCTGCGCCAGTGTTAGTGTTGTCGAATATTCGGAGCAATTTTGATAATTATTGTGATGCTTCGCGACAAGGTCTTAGATGTGTGCTGATGCAGAATGGCAAAGTGGTCGCATATGTGTCAAGGCAATTGAGGCCATATGAGGAGAATTATCCGACGCATGACTTGGAATTAGCGGCAGTAGTGCATGCCTTAAAGTTATGGCGCCACTACCTTATTGGCAACCGTTGTGAAATATACACGGATAATAAAAGTTTAAAGTATATTTTCACTCAGTCAGATCTGAATATGAGGCAAAGAAGGTGGTTGGAATTAATTAAAGATTATAATCTAGGGATTTATTATCACCATGGAAAGGCTAATGTGGTAGCCGATGCGATGCGCTGAGCCAGAAGAGTCACAGTGTTAATATGATGATTCAAGGAAGTCATTATGAGTTATGTAAAGAATTTTAGAAGCTAAGATTGGAGGTAATACCAAAGGGATTTCTAGCTACCTTGGAGGTAAAGCTTACGTTGGAGGATCAAATCCGAGAAGGGCAGAAGGATGATGCCAAGGTGAAGAGGATAAAGTCTAAAATGAAAGAAGGTAAGGCTAAGAATTTCACCGTGGATGCACAAGAAACTTTATGGGTGGAAAGTCGAATCTGCGTGCCGTATAAAAAGGAATTAAAGCAGTTGATTCTCGAAGAAGCGCATGATTCAAAGTACTCTATTCATCCAGGAAGTGCAAAGATGTATCCGGATTTGAAATTGAGATTTTGGTGGCCGAGTATGAAGCGTGAAGTTGCTGAGCATGTCACCTTGTGTGATATATGTCAGAGAGTGAAGGCAATGCATCAAAAGCCAACAGGTTTGTTGCAACCTTTAAAGGTGCTTGAATGGAAATGGGAGGAGATTGGTATGGACTTTATTACATGATTACCGAGGACTTAGAGTGGGTATGATTCTATATACCCAATGGTGATTAGCTCATCACCGAGAGCATGGACCAGGGAAGAAAACCAATAAGAGTCTCTAGTCATATGGCGAGAACAATCAGAGTCTATGATCCAAACCTCTCCCTTCTCAGCCTTATAAACCTGAATAAAAAAGGGCAAAAGATCGATGACTCAGTATTGGGGTAGATTAGTGTAGATCTAGAAATCCAATACTAAGTCACTTGTTGAGTAGAAGTAGCAGTCAAAGGAACAAAAGACTGAACTCTAGCGTCTCTCCATAGCTTAACTCTCACAAAGTAAAAGGCAACTCCTACAGGACGTTTGGGAGCTGGTGTTAGGTTGGCCCATCGATGTGCAAAGGCTAAACCATTCTAGAAACATTGCCCAAACCTCCTACTGGAGGAAGCAAACTTATGCTCTTGATATCCACCTCAATGGAAAGAATAAGGAATATCAAGATGACGAGAAAAAGCCCGACCACGGATAGCTCTAAGACCAAAACTTGAATAGACGACTGAAAACTAAGTCACGGATCTTTGTCCAAAAGAAGCAAACTCTCTAACCTGTCTAGAAACCATGGGTGCCTTAGGGCACTAAGAGTCTAGGGGTGACCCTGAATACCTCTAAGGGAACGAACATGCTTACGCTGTGAGATCTTGACTTGTCTAAAATAGAAATCAGCCAAATGTCCATCCTTCTAACAGAATGTGTAAGTACACTTCGCCTTGCTAGAGCCAAAAGCTACAGGAAGGGTTACCTTGTTGTTAGAGATCTCATGGACAACACCTGTTGACCTAGACATTGTGGTGCTAGTCCTAGGAGCAACCACAATCTCTCTACCTTGGAGGCACGAACAACTGTAGGCAGATGTGCCCGTACGTGCTCCAAGTAGTCAAATTATAGACCCTAATTGAATCTACTAATCTTGAATTGGTCTAGGATGAGATTGAGCTTCTTCTTGCCTCCAATGAACTTCTCAAGAGTGCTCATAAGGTACTCACACTTCCGAAAGAGAGAGACCTAAGAAGAACAGGGGAAGATGAAGTAGAGCTAGAACTAGAAGAACGAATAGCATATGCAGATCTCTCCCTATGCATAGCTGCCTCAACCATGAAGGCCTCATAAGAAATGCATGGGGTATTCCTAATCCTAACTTTCTAGGCCTCTAGCTACTTCCTGATTTCTTCATGGTTCTTGTCTCTGCCTCCCTCAATCTCAGCACATTGCAAGCAACTTTATTGCGATCTAGCTAGTAGGTCCTTAGTCAAATTTGCGCGCTTGATATTTAAAGCATCATTGTCAAGTTTTAGTTGTCTACACCCCTCACATGAGCTGACTGGATCCTTAGAAGCATGTTGTTCAAGTTCATTATTTTTAGCAAAAAGTTCACTAAGGTGAGTGCCCATGGCATCAATTTTAGCATGCAATTTTGGATAATTTTCACAAAAAACGCTAGTGTGAGCCTAAAGAAAGCTAGTATCAACAAGAATAATAGGAGTACTACTACTAGCATTCTTCTCCTTAAGGACCTCCACTTCAAAAAGCACATTTTCATGCATAGTCCTTATGTTTTCAAGCTTCACAAGCAAAGTATCGTATAGAGTACACTCATCGGTGTCAATGGAGGAAGAAGATCAAAGCGGCGAGCTCCATGAAAGGCTACCTACCTCCTTCTCTAACTCTGAACACCTTGCCCTATTCTTAGCATGAAACTTTCCTAATTTACAAAATGCATCATTAAGCTCATCAAAGGTGGGTACCTCGTTGGAGTCACTGTAAAGGTCATCGTCGCTGATGCCATTCACATCGGCCATGAAACACATGCCGGTAAAGTCATCGCTGTTCTTATTCTTCCCTTGTGGATCATCCTTTTCCTCCTCGCTCTGAGTCTTGTTGGAGAGGCTGATGTCATCAAGAGCGGTGAGGACGCGGTGGAAGCTTCTTGTTTTGGAGAAGTTTGAGTACTTCTTCTCATATGCGAGAATCTTGATCTGGAACCTTCTTGTTGGATTCTTGTCGGTGTAGTTGATCTTACTCGAATAAATCGTATTAGTTCTTGCCCTTCTTGACTTAGGGCGGTTTTTTGAATGTGGTTGGGACAACCACACTTGAAGCAGTGATAACACCTCCTCTCTTCCTTTCTCTCTCATCCTCTTGTATTCATGTTAAAATTTTTTAGCTAAGAGAGAAAGTTCATTCTCAGGAAATCTCTCAAGCTATTCGTTGCTCAACTCATAAAAAGCGGTGAGAGAAAAACCAAAAGAAGACTTAGAACAAGATCCATCGGGGTCAATGACCAAGGCCATCATTGCGATTTTGTCTTCTGAGAGCGATGTCAATCTTATGAGTCTTGAGTAAGGAATAAAGCCCATCAAGAGTCAAAGTAGACAAGTTGGTGGTGTCCTTGATGATGGTCACCTTCATCTCCCAAACCAGAAGATCGAGTGCTGTTAAAAAGTGTTGAGCATTCTCTAAGTCAAGTAAGTGCACCCTACTACTCAGAGATCGCTCAGAATCTTCATGAATCGCCCAAAACACTCTCTAGGGACTCACCAGCATGCTGCTCAAACTTGTTGTAGTCACGTTTGTATTGATCTCGCCTCACCATCTTAATCTGAGTGGTTCCCTCATGGCATGCATCGAGGGTCACCCAGATCTGGTGAGCAAATTGAAGGTGAGAGATCTTGTCGTACTTACTACGGCTAAGGCCCTGTATGAGGATGTTCCTTGCCTTAATATTCACCTCAACATTAGCCATATTTGTAGCATTGATATTCTCATCGGTAAGAACCTCATATGGGAGCTTCACATACGCGGATTATGAAGCCCTAGGTAGTGGTGTCGACTCCATTCGTGACTTCCAAAAGGATAGTCAACCCTAAAAAATTGGAGGCTTGGTGAAATATTTGTGCGATGCCATCACTCTTGAGACCAGTCAAGATCTAGAAAAAGAGCAAAGACTGGCTCTAATACCAATTGAAAAGCTGAAATGGCGATTAGAGAGGGTTAAATGATCTCGAATAATTTTCCCACCTACTAGACAAGAAGAGCTAATCAAAAAACAAGAAGTTCACCCTATGCTTGCTTGTGGGGTTTGATGATCAAAATGATTTAGATGGTCTCCCACATGTCACAGCAAGTATGAACAAAAGAAAAACAAGCCTAGAAAATGATATAATAAATCTTCCTTCTCATGCACAAAGAGCGGTTTTTGCAAAGAATGAAGCAAAGTTTGCCTTGATGATTGTGATATGATCTAACAAAGATTCATCCATCAATCATTCATCCTTGGCAAAAGATCCAAAGGCAATTAGAAAAAGGGAAGAAAAACCAACTTGCAAGAATTTAAAGTATGGAAAGTAAATGATGAATGTAAATTTCATAACTATAGAAAATGAAATATAGATAGAAAGATTTACAAAGCCACACTACCAAGTGGGCAAATCTCATAAATGAGCACACAAGGTAACCCTAAAACCTTGCTACAAACCTTGGAAAGAGGCATCCATCTACCCCTCTACTCCATCTGTGAACCTTGATCCAATGATCCTCCTTCACTTGAGTAGGGCTCAAGCTGGCATCCCAACCATCTACTTGTCCTAACAGGTTTTATCTATTCATGCTAACTTGACCACTATTCTAACATGAAACTTGATCTAACGATCCTCCTTCACTTGAGTAGGGCTCAAGTGGCATCCCAACCATCTACTTGTCCTAACAAGTTTTATCTATTCATGCTAACTTGACCACTATTCTAACTGCGAAACTTGATCTAATGATCCTCCTTCACTTGAGTAGGGCTTAAATTGGCATCCCAACCATCCAATTGTCCTCCGAGTTCACAGCAACTCCTAGCCTCGGTCATCTTCAACACCGCCTGACCATCTGGACCTCAGGTTTCCTAGCCTAGTCCAGGTTTTGTCCACCTCACCATGACCTAGCTTCAAGTCCTGCAACCATCATAAACAAGAAAAACCCATCATATAGCATTGTCACACAATATGCAATCTGTAATTAACACAGTATAAATTCCGAATTAAATGCATCACTCAAGCTCACTGAAAAAGCCGATCGCAACTCAAAATTATAAATTTAGTTTTTTAAACTAAAACAAAATCACACAAATTGACACAAACCTAATAAATGTCACATACTCATCACACAGTGGCGGAGCCGTCGGGGGGCGTGGTGGGGCCTGGGCTGGTGCCTCTTGATCCGCTCCAGAAGCTTGCCTGCGCCGCACGGGTCGTTGGTGGCCACCGCCTCCGCGCACCGTATGAGAAGCGTGTGCAGGTCGGCGACCGCTTGCCTCGCCCCGCGCCTCCCACGCTTCTCCTCCTTCTCCCTCTCCATGGAAACGTGTAGCTCCTTCGTCTCGGTGAGGCACGTTTTGTAGCCGTTGCGCATGATCTGGTCCAGCATCTCGCGCACGGTGGCTTCCTCCTCTGGGTCAGGCTGCACCAGCGACGTCAATTGCCTGCTTCTCTTGCCGACGTCCGCTTCCATCTCATCATCTAATTCCCCGCCAAGCCTATTCTTGCGCCCCCTACCATCCGTCGTCTCGTGGTCCCACGGCAATAACCTCTTGGCCTCCTCCATGCCTTTGAAGAATGCCAGGCTGGAGAGCATGTCCATGCTGGTGCTGTTCTCGTCGGCGGGAAACAAGTTGCTGCTGCTGCTTGGCGGAGACAAGCATGTCGGCGGAGTACTGGGTGAGGACATTGGATGAAGCGGTTGACTGGGCAGATGCGGTGGTGGTGGTGTCGGAGAGGATCTGGGCAAATGGCTGTTGGGCCTGGAGGAGAGCCGGGTGGTCGGGGTACTGGTACAAGAACTTGTCGACCATGTCCTCCTCCTCGAGCATGCGCGAGATGCAATCCAGGGCCAGATCATCACGCGGCTGCGAGGAGGCCGGGTCTCCATCGTCGCCGCCATCGGGCGTCAGGGGCAGGGTGAGGAAGATGGAGGGCAAAGGTGCTTAGCCTCAATCGGTACACACAAATAACCGCAGAAAATCAAGCATAATAAATCACGAAAACATGTATTTTGATAGTTCTTGCTTACATTGAAAAAAATAGAGTACAGGTCTCTTACTTATATATGTATACTATATATATTAAAATGGTGAGCATTGCAAGCTCCTAGCGGTGCCAGCGGAGAGGCTCTCTGAAAAAATAAAAATTACGTGCATATCCTTTCAACAATTTTTAATAAAATAGACACGGAAAAATAGACTAAAAAATAAAAATTACGTCATCCTCCGTGAGCATGCGTGAGATGTAGGGAGCACCAGGTTGCCCAACAAGGCGGGGTGCACGCTGTCACCATCAGGGGTCGGGGAAGATCAAGGAAGACAGAGGGGATGGCGGTGCAGGATCTATGAGGAGGCCCTCCGATCCACAAAGAATTCCTCTGGGTTGGCGGCCATGGTGAGCAATCTGGTGGCAGCGTGGCATGGTAGCTTCGGTCATATCATCATAAGGAGGAGCATGAACCCTGTCGATGTGGAAGCTAGTGTTAGATGATTCCAAGGTTGCTCGGAACATGGCCAGCTACTGCATGGAGCAAACAAAGAAAATATTTCTTTCACTTATTGAAAATGACAAAGCAAGAAGACACTGACACTATTTTAAGATACAAAATATATGTTCATTTATGAGCTCTTCAGATTAATATAAAGCATTTATATTGGCAATAAAGAAATTGTATCAATATATTTGTTTTAAGAAATAATTCTGTGAATTAAGATGTATTTTTGTAACTTTTAATTAATATTATCACATATTTGCATACAAAGTTATCGCTTTTCAGTTCTCAAATATACGATTGCAATGCTGTACTATGTTTTAATTAATCTGTACGACAATAGGAGTCAATTGATACCTTCAACGGGGTCCGTATATCCCTTGCACTGCACACAAACCCAGAAGCACGCCGAACCTGCAAGTCAACATAATACTCAATACTTTGAATTTGTGATCTGAAACATAGAGGAAGAAGCTAGTAGAGATTCAAAGCGAGCAATAAGCATCTCACCAGATGGGCACAAGTTTAATTGAAACATTTTATTTTGCTCAGAAAATTGCAACTTCATATTAGAATATACTAGTCATCGACCCATGCGCTGCCACGACTAGAAATTTTAAAAGTAAATCTAATCTCATGTTAGTTTGTTTTGTTTTTCGGCATTGTTGATACTGATAGTTTGGTTTCCCATGTTGATTTTTCTTTTGTACCCTTTTCTTTTTTATTTTTTCGATGTCGGGTGAATATTCACATAGGTCTCTTCCATAATTGCATATTGTTTGATCATCGACTGTCACAAGGAGATTACACAGGAGTACTGCTGCATTTGATAGTTTCTAGGGAGAGTCTTTTTGTCGACTATAATGTCAACTAGGTTGTGTTTGTAGCGATGCCACGCCGCGAGGAAAAAATCCGCGCGAGTTTTTTGCAAATCAATTCTGGAACTCGGGTCCCTTTTTCAAAATAACCGGCGGAAGGATCTATTTACGATTTCAAATTTTTTTAATAAAAATCGGCGAAAAGGACCTAAGCGCGATTTTCAATTCAGCTATAAACGCGTCGGGGACCTAAACGTAATTTTGATATTTCTTGAGTCTATCTTACTTAAAAAGCGGTAGAAAGGACCTAAGCGCATTTTTAATTTTTCCAAAAGGACCTAAGCGCAATTACCAAATTTCGGGATTTCTACGGGGAAGATGTTTATGATAAGCGGTAATTGATTTTTCTACTATGAGCAATTGAACCAATTATTTAGGAGAGCAATTGTGTTGGTTCATCGGTTGAGAATATATTCAACCTTTAATCGTAAATTGATGTCAAAACTCCGATCTTTTTAGGATCAAAGAGTGCACCAAGATTAGGCAATAACCAAAAACTTTACTCTAAGATTGCTCGTAGGGTTTTGATGATCAAAGCGATCATGGATAATCACCCACTTGTCACAAGCAATAAAAACACAAGAGATGGTACCCAAAAACACAATCCACAAAAATCTTTTTTTCTCAAGCACAATGATCGGTTTCATGCAAAGATTGAAACAAAGTTTGCCTAGATAATTGGGATATGATCTAACAAAGATTTTTCCATCAATCATTCATTCTTAGCAAAAGATCCAAAAGAAATTAGAAGGTTGGAAGGCAAATCCAACTTGCAAGAATTTAAAGTGCTGAATGTAAATTTTATAAAGGAAAGAAAATGAAATTTGCATTGCATAGATAAAAGGTTTACGAAGCCATACACGATGGTGGACAAAGCTCAAGAAAGCACACAAGAGAAACAAAATCCTAAGCAAAAAAACCTTGTCGAGACACATCGCTCTACCCTTTTATTTATAGCAACCTCGGGGTAATATCCACTCTTGGATGACCTTCTTGGCTCTTAAGAAACCTCATCAAGGATTGAGATTCACTTCCTTGCTCATATATAGGCTAACTCAGAACCCAACAACATAAGAAATTTATACACTTCTACCGCTATTCCATCCGTGAATCCATCATCCAATGGCTCTCCTTCGCTTAAGTAGGGGCCTAGTTAGCATCCAGACCATCCACGTGTCCTTCTGGATCACAGCAATTCCCTCTTTGGTCATCTTCGACGCTGCCTAATCGTCTGGACCTCGACTCTCATAACCTAGTACCGGTCTCCTCTGCCTCACCATGACCTAGCTCTGTCATTCTGCAACCATCACAGATAAGCAAACTGTGGAGTACATGGACTCCGGGTATCCACATGGCAGGCCGTGAAGACCACCCAAGAGCGGATGGGTCGAGCCGACTGCATAAGGACGGGTATCACCTGGGCTGCTACCTACGTGCGCAACAAGAAAACCCTGAAGATAGTAACCAACCTTGATTAGGTAGGCTATGATTGTAATCCTGATTGTTGCCATATTCGGCAGATAAGCATAGAGATAGAATCTCCACCTCGTAGCTAATCGGGGATCTTCCTTGTAACCGTACCCCCTGCTATATAAAGGAGGGGGCGAGGAACCTCATACAACACATCCTACACACAATTATACACATAATTTCAAAGCATAGGACTAGGGTATTATCTGCTCTATGAGAGCTTGAACCTATATAAATCCTGCGTCTTGTGCTACCATCGAGTTTGGATCCAGCGCCTAGCCCCATAAATATTATTGCCGACAACAAACGTCGACAGTTGGCATGCCAGGTAGGGGAAGCGCTAAGATCAATCTCGTCAAGCTCGATGGCCACCGTCAATAGAATTGCCGTCACTTTCGTTCCTGCCCAGGCCTTCCACTTTGGAAGCTTTGGACTTAATCGTGACAACCTCGGCGAGCTCTCTCTCGGACTCGGACGGATCCAATGGGAGAGACTCCATTACTCCTTCATCTAGATTACCGCTCGGGTCGGGAATATCACGACCATCTACTGCAAGTAGTAAGCGGGTGCTTTCTCCCCGATTCGGATCTGGTAAGGATCCGATCAAGGATGGATCCGGGGTGGTGGGCATCATTAGCGACCTCCACTCGGATTCAGATATTAGCAATGATCTCCTCTCTGCTCCTTTGACTCAAAGCCGAGTCGAAAGTAGCGCAGAAGTTGCCAAGATTTCTGTGGCATCTATATGATCGAAGACCCGCGGACTGAGTCCCAGTGCCAAAAGGATGCCGAAGAAGCCGCAGAGGCAGATCGCCTTCGTCATGAGGCCCAGGAAGCGTGCGCAAAGTCTCTTCAAGCCTAAGGTCGCAATGTCAATGAAGATATCTTGTAGGCAAAAATGGGGGCCAATCGGTTTTCCACACGCCGCAGCAGAATATCGTGGCCTCCAAGATACTCCTCGATACCCTAGGACCAATGCTCGGGCCCGACAGCCTAGCTGCCCCGATCGTGGCCCAAGTTAAGGCCATGGTGATGGCGGCAGCGATTCAGCACAACCAGGGAGATCCAGCGGAGAAGACGTACTCCCGCGCTCGCGCGGACACTCAGACTGACAGCAGTCAGACCGCCCACAGTCGGACCATGCGCACTCGGTGCGAGTTTCGTCGTGGTGAGGATGCCCGCTGGAGTATCAACCGCAACCTCCGCTTGGATCTTAACCCTAGGCGGCGTGAGCGGGAAGATGATGAACGGCGCCGGCGTGAAGATGACTACGAGCGTTTCAACATCGACCGCGATGGCCGGGACAACCGAGATGAGCGGCGTGGTAACCGCGATGATCGCAGGGATCACCACCGCCGTGGCCGAAGTGACGACAAGGGCCACCAAGTCAGAACTCCGCCGCACCGATCCCTACCGCGGCGGCATGTCGGATCTATTGATGGGGTCCGTGCGTTCACCGCTTGGCTTCACCGAGTGGTATGGTTCGAAGGTTTCAACCCTAAGGGCATTGTCAAGTTCGATGGGGAGAGAGACCCAGAGGCTTGGCTGCAGGTTTACGCCCTCACAGTCAAGACAGCCGGAGGCGACCATAATGTGATGGCAAATTACTTGCCGGTCACGCTCACCCCATCGGCTCAGGCCTGGCTCATGGGATTTCTAGAGAATTCTATAGATTCCTGGGGAGATCTTTGTGAGCAATTCATTGCTAACTTCCAGGGCACCTACGAAAGGTCCAGAACCCCATGGGACTTGTACCAACTTCATCAGAAGAAGAATGAGTCTCTTCGGGAGTTCATCTGGCGCTTCATGCAGAAGAACACGATTCGGGACGTCTCAGAAGTAGTCGTCATATCGGCTTTCCAGAAGGGAGTCAGCGACGCCGACTTGATCAAGAAGATGTCCCGGAAGTCGCCGACCACCGTAAAAGAGATGTTCGCTTTAGCGGACCGCTACGCCACGGCCTCGGATGCCCTGGCCAAGCGCCAAGATGATCGTCCGTGGCAAAAGGACAAGAAAGACCACACCGAGTCCTCCAAGCAGAAGGACAAGAAGCGGAAGGGTGAGGAGCTGGTCGCGGTAGCTGAACGCAGTCAGCCCCGAATGCCACGGACAGATGATTATAACAAGGTGATGGATGCGATCTGCACTTTCCATCCCAAGGGGAAACATGCAGCCAAAGATTGCTCCACCTTGAGAATGTTCACACGAGAAAGCAATAAGCGACCGGGCCTAGATAAAGGTGAGGAAGTCAAGAAGCAGGACCCCCCTGAAGATGAGGAAGGTGACTATCAGACGACCGAGCATGAGCTCAACTACATATTCGGGGGCTCGGCTGCATATGAGTCCAAGCGGAAGTAAAAACTTACCGCTTGGGAAGTCAATCTTGATTCGCGGCTGACCCCGATGACTTGAGGTGGTCCGAGGTTCCAATCACATTTGACCGTTCGGATCATCCCGACCACGTCCCATACCCAGGTAGATATCCTTTGGTCCTAGACCCTGTTATTCATAGCGTCAAGCTTAAGCGGTGCTTGATCGGCGAAGGAGTGGACTCAATGTCCTTTTCTCTAAAACCTTTGATGACATGAAGATCCTCGCTCGGGCCAAGCGGGGCTCATCGCCGTTCTATGGGGTAATCCCCGGGACCTCGATGGTACCACTCGGGCAGATCACCCTGTCGGTTACATTCGAAACCAAGGAGAATTATCGGACGGAATACCTGAACTTCAAGGTGGCTGATTTTGAAACGCCATACCATGCCATCTTGGGAAGGACAGGCCTAGCAAGATTCATGGCAGCACCACGCTACACGTATCTGACACTAAAGATGCCAGGGCCAAAAGGCATCATCACGGTTTGTGGTGATGTTAAGCAATCCTTCGTGTGCGATAGGGAGAGCTGTGAGATGGCTGAGATGTAGGAGGCAGCAGCCAACAGAGAGAAGATCCGACTAGCGACCGCGCTCCAACAAGATGAAGGAGACGTCCCAACCAGGAAGCCGGCCAAGTCAAGCATAAAGCCTAACGAGGAAGTCAAGAAGGTGATACTTGACCCGTCCAACTCGGTGCAGACGGCTTTGATTGGGATAGGGCTTAATCACAAATAGGAAGATGTGCTCGTCATCTTCCTTCGGGCGAACCGGGACATTTTTGCTTGGAAGCCATCTGATATGCCTAGTGTCTCTAGGGAGGTGATCGAGCACTCTCTCAATGTCGATGAGAAGGCGAAGCCTATCAAGCAGTGACTCCGGCGGTTCACGCAAGATTGCCATGACGTTATCAGAGAAGAAATCACTAAGCTTTTAGCTGTAGGATTCATAAAAGAAGTGTATTATCCCGACTGGTTAGCAAACCCAGTTCTTGTTCGCAAAAAGAATAATAGTTGGCGCATGTGTGTTGATTATACCGATCTCAATAAGGTATGCCCAAAAGATCCATTCAGGTTGCCTCGCATCGATCAAGTGGTGGACTCAACCGTCGGGTGTGAGCTCCTAAGTTTTCTAGATGCCTACTCGGGGTATCACCAGATCAGGTTGAAAGAGGAAGATTGCATTAAGACCACATTCATCACCCTGTTTAGGGCTTTCTGTTATGTCACAATGCCATTTGGGTTGAAAATCGCTGGCACAACCTATCGGTAGCGATCTGACATTGTTTTCACACTCAACTTGGACATAGCGTGGAAGCATATGTGGACGATGTTATTGTCAAATCTCATATAAAGGAGGACCTCATATCGATCTATGAGAGGCGTTTGAAAGCCTGAGGGCCTACAAGATGAAGCTCAACCCCGAGAAGTGTGTCTTTAGAGTCCCTTCGGGAAAGCTACTCGGATTTATCGTGTCTCATCATGGTATCAAGGCAAACCCAGAGAAGATCAACGCCATCATGAAGATGAAACCCCCGACTTGCCAGAAAGACATCCAGAAGCTCACAGGATGCATGGTGGCACTCGGCAGATTTATTTCCCGCTTGGGGACGCGGGGGATGCTATTTTTCAAGCTCTTGAAGAAGAGGGTAACTTTCAGTGGACTTCTGAGGCACAGCAAGCTTTCGAGGATCTCAAGGCGTTCCTGATCACACCTCCGGTATTGGTTTCACCGATGCCCAAGAAAACCCTTTTGCTCTACATAGCGGCAACGACTCATGTAGTCAGCATTGCAATTGTTGTGGAGCGGAGGAGGCAAGACACTGCAGAAGGTTCAACACCAGTTTATTTTGTTAGCGAGGTGTTGGGCGAGTCCAAGGTACGGTACCCTCAAATACAGAAGCTATTGTATGCCATACTACTTACCTCTCGCAAACTTAAGCACTATTTCCAAGAACATTCGATTTTGGTGGTTACTTTTTTCCGATTGGGGACATACTCCACAATCGGGAAGCCACTGGGAGAATTGCGAAGTGGGCAGTCTAGCTCGGAGCCTTCAAAATCTCTTTCAAGCTGCGAACTGCCATCAAATATCAAGTACTCACCGACTTCACCGCCGAGTGGATAGAATTGTAGAATCCCACAGCCATTGAGGAGCTCGAGTATTGGACAATGTGCCGATGGTTCCCTCATGCTTTCGATGTGGCACGGGTGGCATAGTGCTCATCTATCGGCAGAACGGTCAAGTATGTTCTCCAAATCTACTTTCTGGCATCAAACAATGCTGCCAAGTATGAGACACTCATCCATGGGCTCCGTATCGCCATATCACTCGGTATCCAACGATTGACGGTTCGCGGGTACTCGCAACTGGTTATCAATCAAGTGCAGAAGGATTGGTCGTGCATCGACGACAACATGGCCGCGTATTGCCAGGAGGTGCGTAAGTTGGAGGACAAATTCGATGGGCTGGAACTCATCCATGTGCTCCACCGAGATAATGAAGCAGCACACGAGCTTGCAATATTGGGCTCCAGTCGGGCGGTAGTTCCGGCTGGCATATTTGTCGAAGAGCTTCATAAACCCACGATAAGCTAACAGCAGGAGTCGAACAAGTCAGAGGAAAAGCTGGCCAAGGCAGAAGTTTTGGTCATCAACCCTGACTGGATAATTTCTTATTTGGATTATCTGTTGAAGGACAAGCTCCCCGAAGATCGTGTACAGGAAGAGCGCATTACACGCCGAAACAAAAGCTATGTGGTGGTCGGTGAGGAGCTCTTTCGGAAGAGTGCCTCCGGAGTCTTAAGGCGGTTCATATCAGAGCTAGAAGGGAAGAGTCTTCTCAGAGAAATCCACTCAGGAATTTGCCGATATCATGCAGCGTCAAGTACCCTGGTGGGCAAGGCTTATCGTCAAGGTTTCTTCTGGCCGACTACTGTAACAGATGCGGAAGACATTGTCCACACATGCGAAGGCTATCAGTTCTTCGCTCGGCAAATTCACGTGCTGACGCAGGAGCTGTAGACTATTCCAATCACCTAGCCATTTGCAGTCTAGGGGCTCGACATGGTTGGACCCTTAAAGAAGGCCCAAGGTGGTTGCACTCATCTCTTCGTCGCCATTGACAAATTCATGAAGTGGATTAAGGCCAAGCCAGTCGCCATGATCACAGCGACCAAAGCCAGATAATTCTTTCAGAAAATTATGGTCAGATTTGGCATGCCAAATAGGATTATCACCGATAATGGCACTCAATTCAAAGGCGGAGAATTTCAAGATTGGTATGACGAGCTCGGCATCAAAATCTGCTTATTTGATAGTCTCAAACCATATGCTACGCGATGGGTCAAAGAATTGCCTTCGGTGCTCTAGGGGTTGAGAACTATTCCCAGCAGGGCAACCAGCAGTCATCTTTTTTCCTGGTGTATGGTTCAGAGGTGGTCTTACCTACAGAGTTGGCATTCGGATCCCCGCGAGTTCAGAACTACAAGAAAGCCGAGTCGGAGGAAAACTGGCTAGAAGATCTCGACCAACTGGAGGAGGCCAGGGACGTCGCAGCAATCCAGTCGGCTAAATACCTTTAGGGTTTGCGTCGCTATCATGATCGGAATGTTCAAGGCCGCGCTTTCTCTAAAGGAGATCTAGTTTTAAAAAAGAATCAGAAAAGCGAGCACAAACTCTTCCCAAGCTGGGAAGGCCCCTACATCGTCGATGAAATGACACGCCCAGGGGCTTATCGACTCAAGTGTGAAGACGGCGTGGTTGTCGGTAACACATGGAACATAAAGCAGCTACGCCACTTTTACACTTAAATCTTGTACATAATCATGTTATTATAAATAAAGTTTTTCTTGACTTGCTACTTAGTTGCTGCTCAACTAAGCAGGAAGTCAGGGGCTACACCTAATAGTGTTGCGCATGCGCACACGTTCTTCTGAGTTATTTTTGCTTATTTTTCCTAACGATTGCAACTGAGTTCGAGTGCGCTAACTCCGAGTAGTGAAATTTTGACCCCATGAATGACGAACTCTAGTCACTCAAAGTGCGTGCCTGGGAGAAAGAGCCATGAGCCGACTCTCAACGCTCGGGGGCTAGACTAGTCGGGCAAAGCATTTAAACGAAAAGAGATAAACCACTCGGATGAATTCAAAAGCCAGTAAGGAAAAAAGAGTAAATATCATTAAAATTATATATAAGATTGAACATTATGTCCGAACGAATATGTTTTTTACATTGCCTAAATTTTACACATATATGATTCTAAGGCAGCTAAACCTAAGCGCGGCGTGCGCGGCCCAATGCCTCAACGATGGCGTCAACGACCTCGGCGATGGCCAGGACAGCCTCGGTTAGGGCGGCGACGGTGGCGATGTTGCGTGCAGTGGCCTCTTGCTCGGCGAGGAAGGCTTCTTCGTCAGCAAGCACCGCTGGTACATCGTCCCCAAAGTCGAAGACTAGCTCCGCCGCCGGAGGCAGAGGCCGCGCTACTTCATCGACAGGCGCAGTGGAGCGAGAAGGAGACGCTATCGGAGACTTCCAAAAGAAATCAAAGGTTGCTGTAGAAACGAAGATTTGGAAGCGGGTGATCGCTCTTATAGCGGTGACGCCCTTATATAGCCAGAGCAAAGAGGCTGAAGCGGCTCCGAAGGCATGCTAGCATGGGAATTGAAAGCGATCCGAAGATATCTTTGGCGCAGAAGCCGGCGACCTAAAGACGTGCTGGCATGGGAAACCGAACCAGACACGAACAGCACACAAGCCTTAATTCAAAGATGATCTCTTAGGATACAGCAAAGCATTTACAGCCAAAAGTTAATTCCTTGGGAAGTGGTGCAGTAATTACAGCCAAGCTTTACGTGTTCATTACACAGGACTCAAGTCGAGGTTTTCTACTAAGGCAGAAGATATGTTCTTAACTTTATCAAAAAGGGTGGCAATTTGATCATCATCGACGGTGTAGGTAAAGCCCTCCTTGACAGCTTTGAGATCCACTCGGGGATAGAGAGACTTCACGATTGCCAAAGCTTGACTAGCGCTCATGGTCACCGTCTCCCGTATGTGGGTCCTGAGCTTCTCGGACCCCTCTATCAGCCGCAAGATGGCCTCCTCGCGCTTTCGGCCCATCTGTCTCCGGCATAAAAACTTCACCATTGCTTGGAGGCCTCGTGGTGCTTGCTGCATAACGCTTCCACAGACTTGATCCTCTCTCCAAGAATGCAAAACTGCGCCTGCGCCTTTCTCTTGTATTCTACGAGCAAGTCGGATCATCACCAAAGGCATTATAAATGTGATGAAGGCAAAGCCGAGTTGGGAAACATACCTTCCAACTCCCGCTCTAGCTTTTCTGAGTTGGTCCGAGCTTGGAACTCAGAGCCCTTCAGCACCTTGAGCTGCTTCTGAGATGCCTTGAGTTCCTCCTGGAGACCCACGATGGTTGATTCCCGGGCTGGAGCAAGGGAAAAGAGTTAGAAGACAAACAATCAAGTTCAGCAATGAGATGATTGAAGAAACACTTACATCGAAGGGTGCTCGCCATGCTCAATTTCTCCTCCTCCAAGGCCTGAACTTGGGCCAGGAGCTTTTGCAGCTTAGCTTTGCCCTTGTTCCTGACTCGCTCGAGCTCAGTCCTGCTCTCGATACGGACCCGCTCGAGGTCGGCTTCGTACTCCCGCCGCAGCTTGATCTTCGGGAGTACCTCCCAGAGAATTGCATCCCTCTTCTCGCAGCGGTCACCCAGGACCTGAAGAGTATGAGAAGAAGATTAGTGAAGACATGCCACTTGCTGCGGACAAAGAGAAGGAAGGGGCTAATGACTCACCTGGACTAGTCGGGCACACTCAATGGAGTGCTCGTAGAGCTCCCTCCTCACCTTCTCCTCGTCTTCATCACCGAAAGCCTCCGATTCATCCTCCTCATTATGAAATACGATTCGCAGCGGAGGCCTAGGGCGAGGGGGGTCGTGAGGGCTCTCGAAGAATTTCCTCCACGAGAGAGGAGGAGCAGGCAGCGAGTTCTAGGGCCATCGGCCCGGTGGCTGGCTCGGGCGGAATGCGTGGTGGTGACAAAGACGACTTCAATTCGGGAGTCACCTGAACGTCACCGGATACAGCAGCAGTCAGCGAGGCCGTCTTGGCCTAATCTGGAACACCTTGGCGTTCCAAAGTACAGCGGCAATCGGCGAGGCAGACTCGGTCTAATCCGGAGCTGCTTCGGTGCCCTGGGGTGCGGTGGTAGTTGGCGAGGCCACCTTCGCCTGATCCGCGGCATCCTCGGGTTTGGCTCCCTGAGGTGCCTTAGTCGGCGCACTCATAGGGACATTATCCGACGGCACCCTAACCAAAGAAGAAATCAAGGCATGTTCCTATGAAGCAAGAGCAAGGAGTTGATAGGAAAACTAACCTATCGGACTTATTTATCCTTATTCCAGGCACCTTAAGTGGTGAACCACTTCTTGGAGAAACCGGCTTCTTTTGGACTTTGGAAGCGGAGATGTCGGCCATGCCGGGTGTTGGGCCGCGGGTCCCCGAATCATCAGGCCGCTGGACGGATGTTGAGGTCCCTGAGACCCCTCAGCCGTCGGCTTCTTCTCTTTTTTGGCACTCGGCTCCCCAAGATTGCCGGGCCCCATCCGAGTGGCAGAACCACTCGCAGAGGAACCCGGCTGCACTTTGGGCCTTAGAGGCGGATGTGCTGGCTTTACCGCGTGCGGAGCTGGGGAGTCCCGGATCGTCGGACCCCCAGTTGGGTGCTGAGGCCTCGGAGTCTCCTCGGCCATTGGCTTCTTCCCCCTTTTGGCACTCGGCCCTCGGTTGAAAGGCTGGCAGGCCGTTTTCGCTCGGTGCTCTTATGCTGGGGGATGTTAGGGAGGGGAGCGTCAAAAAAGAAAGCCGCTCCATCCTATAAATAGGTGACAAATGAGGAATTATGCAACAACCACTCAAAGGTCAATGATCAGACATTAGTGGATAAAAATGCTTACCTCTGGAGGAGGACGCATCACGGCAAAGGTTGTTGGGCATCCTTGGTTGGAAATATAGGTGCCCGGGGTGAAGAAGTCGCTCAGCCGATTGGCCAGCACCTCTCGAGTAGGGTCACTGCGCCCACTATATTCAAATCCCAGGTGGACTCATTCCTTGAGGGGCTGCACTCGGCGAGCGACAAAGTTGGAGGTGATTCCGATTCCAGTCAGGCCTTTCTCCTTCAGATCATCGATTAAGCCCAGGAGTTCCTTAACCTGGTCCATCTCATTATCTGGGGGAGTCGAAACCCAGGTAGTAGAAAATTTGGGTGGAAGCCCAGTAAAAGGAGGAAGAAAAGGATCGGGATTGGAGTAATAAAACCATTCCCGGTGCCAACCCTTATTGGAGGACTTAAAGGGGATAGAAAAATAAGATTTCTTCAGCCCATTGTGTAGTTGAAAGCTAGCACCCCCAACTACCTTAGGGGCGTTCTTGTTCAGGTAAGGCTTGAGAAGAAAGAGGTAGCGGCAAAGATTGAAATGCGGGTGAATGCAAAGATATGCCTCATAGAGATGGACAAAGATGGAAATTTGAAGAATGGAGTTGGGGTTCAGATTAACCATCTCAATATTGTAAAAGTGAAGAAAACCACGAAAGAAAGCACTGCTAGGAAGGCTAAATCTGTGCTGGAAAAAAGATTCAAAAACCACAATCTCCTCGGGTCGGGGGGTGGGAAATGTCTCACCCTTGGACAGGCATGCGCAGAGCAACTCCAGTGCCGGAAGAACTTCGGTGGCGACCATCTCCTCCAAGCGCCTACCCGTCGTCACCGAAGTGGCCCAATCTTTGGTTGAGGGTGGCACGGGGGCATCCTGGGAGGAGGAAGAAGACATATTCGAAAGGGATTAGCGGCGGAGCAAGGCTTGGAGTACGGTAGCGGTTAACCCTAGCGGCGGAGTCGTGGCGGAAATGCCGAAATTTAGAAGATGAAGGGGCGAGTGTGTGCAGTGCGGAGAAAGACTCTATGCTTGCACCACGCCTTGTATTTATAAGGAGCAACGCTGAATTTTGCTCTGAGGGGGAAAGGCATTTCGGCTTTCATATTTTGTCTGGGCTTGACCTAGGGTACGCCTCATGATGGGCCGCTAGCTATGCGTCACAGTCATCGTGCATAGGTGCTCCCAGGCAAAATCTAGTTTGAGATATGGTACACCCCATGATGGGTCGATCGCCAGTTTCCGTATCAAATGGGATTTGGGTACCTTCCAAACAAAATTAAAATGTTTTCTCGTAATATGCCCCATATAGGGTCGATCGCTGGTTACCGCACAAGACGGAATCAGATATCACGAGTTGACTTAGAGCAAGGATTCCGAGGGTACGCCCTATGACGGGCTGCCAACTGTACAACGAGTCAGACGGGTATAAGTACCACTTGGCTAATCCATGGTATACCCCATGATGGGTCTAAAGCCAACCTAAGCAAAGGTATGCCCCAAGATGGGCCGACTGCTAGTTTTCCAATAATTGAGCTGGGTACCACTCAGAAAAATCAAGCGTGGAGTTCTGTTGAGTCCTTCACGATCTCTTTGCCTACATCGTGGCACTTGACACGGAAAAGAAACCAGTCGAGAAGCCGTACCAAGAACTAGAAACACTCGGCATGAAACATGGCTCAATTGGGATGCGACTAGGAAGATGGCAACTCGATCGCAAAGCATTCGGGGGCTACTGTAGAGTACATGGTCTCCGGGTATCCGCATGGCAGGCCGTGAAGACCACCCAAGAGAGGATGGGCCGAGCCAACTACATAAGGACAGGTATCACCTGGGCTGCTACCTACGTGCGCAACAAGGAAACTTTGAAGATAGTAACCAACCTTGGTTAGGTAGGCTATGAATGTAATCCTGGTTGTTGCTATATTCGGTAGATAAAGATAGAGATAGAATCTCCACCTCATAGCTAATCGGGGATCTTCCTTGTAACCGCACCCCCTGCTATATAAAGGAGGGGGCGAGGAACCTCATACAACACATCCTACACACAATCATACATATAATTCCAGAGCACAAGACTAGAGTATTATCTCCTCTGCGAGAGCCTGAACCTGTATAAATCCTACGTCTTGTGCTACTATCGAGTTTGGATCTAGCGCCTAGCCCCATAAATATTATTGCCGACAATAAATGTCGACACAAACCGTCACATAACATTGCTTAATAATATATTAATCAACAACGATATGAAATATTTCGTACTGCAAAATAACCAGAGCTTCACAAAAACGGGTAGTCCAGCCTGCACTGATAGCAAACAAATTGCTTCAAATTCAAATTAAACTCAAACTTAAGCACCACAATCTCAAATACAATCAATTACTCATCACACACATAGTTAGACCTCCACATGGTCTTTCAGCAGGCCTTCAAGCCTATAATAAGTTGGGCAATTTTACTGCTTAGTCTTTCATTGACTCACCTAATTACTCAACACGTAAAGTGCCGCAGTAAGTTCATTCACCATGATACATTGGCTATCTGTGAAAAACTCGCTGATGATCCCCTGATTTAGACTGTAACAATGTGATAGGCACCGGATGACGACATGCCAAGAAATCCCACAGCGAGAATCATCTGTTAGTAAATCTGAAGTGCAGTGCACCCAATTTGCGTCACATGATATCCGTATGTCACTTGATTGATAATGCAAAATTAAGGATCGTCAGAGCCAGAGCTGCTAGCGAGAATCGTCAGCCGCTGCTGTCTAGGCGGAGACGGCGAAGAGCATGCGCCCCTTCCATCCCTGCAGAAGCCAGCGGTTATCCTCGCTGATGACGAAATTCTTGTGGTAGTGCTTCTTCACTGTCTCCCGCAGCATCCCAACAATGTCAGGGTCCAACGGCACACTACAAGGAATCCGCACTATTTTCGTTGGCCAAAAACCGACGAAAATAGGCCGACGAAGTTATGTTGACGAAAATACTTGTATTTTCTATTTTCGTCGGCCAGAGCGACCGACGAAAATAGTGGCCGTACCCGCTCCTGCTGGCCTGGCAGCTCTACTGTGCCATGTCAGCAACCAAGCCACGTCGGCAAATCCTGTTTCGGCGGTAATTTTCTATTTTAAATCGGCCGAACCGGCGAAAATAATATTTTAAATTTAAAAAATATGAAAAATGCTATTTTCGGTATTTTAAATTAAAAAATATGAAAAATGCTATTTTAAATCGACCAAGGCCGACGAAAATAGTATTTTAAATTTAAAAAAAATATGAAAATGCTATTTTCGGTATTTTAAATTAAAAAAATATGAAAATGCTATTTTCATCGGCCACAGGCCGACGAAAATAGTATTTTAAATTTAAAAATATGAAAATCTATTTTAAATGCCAAAGCCCGAACCGACGAAAATAATATTTTAAATTTAAAAAATATATATAAATCACTGAAAATTTCTGAAATTCACGAATGCATATAATGACAATTTTGATGAGCTACTAAGCAGCATAACATGTAAGTACAACATAATGACATCCTATAATTTTATCCGATGCAGTTAATAAAAGTTCACAATTCTGTCTTCGATAATTTGGATGTCATGGTAATGAAAAGGCATGCATTATAGTGAAGGCTATGATGCACCATCATGTGCAATGAGATGAATATGTTAAAAAGGTCGAAAAGATAAATACTGCAATGCGAGTCTAATTTCCGTCTCCAATAAATACCGATCGAATTAAGTACGGGGATACCAATCAGGAGTTGGTCAGAGAGCTAGTAATCAAGAAAGCAACATTATTCTTATTCTTCACCGAGGAATCTTAGGGCAAACACGAGTTGAGAACATCTATCTAGCAACTGAGGTCCCAAATAAACAAGATCATACAAGTACATAATTGACATAAAGTAAACATCTCTTGCAACATTCTTGCGCAATGGCAGCTAGATCATACAAGTACCGCATCTAGCAATTTGTATGTACAGATATGTGATAACTGGCAAATATAAATTAGGAACAACCTATGAGTTCATAAATTATAAGCTGTCCAAAAACTACTAGACAGTGTAACGGCACTGACAGTTCAACAAAGGTTCTTTCTGTTTTTTTCTCTCCCTAAAACAGGTAAGAAACTAAGAATACAAATGAGTAGCACGCTGGCTTAGCTAAATGCCTACATCGGACACAGAAGCAACCCAAAGCAAATATAACTATTGTTTCTAAGCTACAAAAGCATAGAAGAGAAAGAACATAGCAAAATAACAAGTCCAGCTGGAACATCTACTGTAAGCTGAATATAAAATTCAAATTGATGTCTAGGGCTATATCAAGTCAAAAGTGTCAAATGTATTTGGTATGAATATGGAAGTATCCAACCAAGGCCAAGACAAAAGAATATCACGTAAAAAAGGAAGGCCTTTACAAACAACATGAAATGTAGTGTGCAACTCACTAACTTACATCTTGCATGTACACACCCTCTAGTTGTTGGATGAGATCCTTTGCAGATTGTCCTTTCACAGGTTTTATTTGACCTCCCCCATTCAGACAACCTGCAGAGCCATAATCAGTGTATCATAGAGCCATATTATGGAAGTACTTTTTGAGACAAATTTGTATATATGATATTCAGTATTCAATCTAAATATTAAAAATATATCAATACTCAAAAGTTTCAAAAGTTTGACTGCAAGCATCCCAAAAGGATTTGTATTTGTGACTGTTGGGAATATTAAAAGCAACACACAGCACAATATCATAAATGAAGTACCTGATGGGCAAGCCATAACTTCAATAAAGTGGTATTCACATTTTCCCATCTTAATCTTCCTAACAATGTTCTGTAGGTTTCTGAACCCATAACAAAGTGCAAACTTCAAAACAGGTTTGCTCTCCACCTGTAAGCATGAGCAAGACATGTTACACGCAATGAATCTAAGGACTAAGGTTATTCAAGTTGGGTAGAAGAGAATGGATTTCAGAAGCCAACATGAGGGTGGGGGCATGAATTTACCTCCAACGTAATTTCACGGAAATCTGAATTTCGCAAGATTCTGAAATCAAGTGGGCCTTCTATTTCACTATTGAAGAGTGCACGTGCTGCATAACGAAAGACTGTTTCTGCATAACCACCAGAGCCACCAGAAACCCCATATAGATGGCCATCCTCATCGACGTTTGTTAATCTGGGTTACAATGAAGACAAGTCACTACTGCAGAAGGGGTTCGGGACACGAACCGCTTCTAGAGCTCAGGGCTTTAGAAGGGGTTCGTGCCCCGAACCCCTTCTAAAGCTCTAGAAGGGGTTCGGGACACGAACCGCTTCTAGAGTTAGGGCTTTAGAAGGGTTTGTGTCTAGAACCGCTTCTAGAAACCCCTTCGGTCCGTTCCCACGAACCGCCAGGTGCAGAGATCACAAGCGATGCATTAACCGTTTGTAATAGGCCGCTTGTGAAAGTCGATTCTGTAGTAGTGAGTACGTATGAATTCCCAGATAAGTAGGTCATAACAGATAAAGAAACTATGGTACCAACATAGAATTATTCTATTGTTTTTTTCCTCAACAAGTGGTCAAACTCAAGATTTGCTAGATTTCTAAAACTATAAGTACTAGTTTAACAGATTATGACCGTTTTATTTACAGATCATCCTGCACCTCATTAGAAAACAGAACAACACACCAAGCATACAAGGAACTTACAATCTATCCAAGGGAGATTCCTCCAATGTCTTGAAATCAATAGATTTGGACTGCACAACCATCAAAGTGATATTAAGTGTCTCAATGGTTTTTCAAATACATCTTACAAGCAAAGGCAGGAAATAAATTAAAACCTGTATGAGGTCTAACACTTCACCAGTTGTCAATACTGAGTCCACCTCTGTAATTTCTTTATTCTCCACTGAGAAAACAAAATCGTTCGGACAGCTTCTAACTTTTTATCAAAACAGGGCATCACAGTGACATGATAAACATCATATGGCCTACACAATAAATTAAAAGTCAAAACACTATAAAATGACTGTAATACAACTGGTATATGTCTAAAAATGAAAACAATCATCCATCTTCACCAAATAGAACAGGAAAATTAGGTTTTGAACAATACTCCCTCCACCATCAAGTCACGATGTGCAAAAATGGAAATTGTACAGGCAACTGTTGTCAATTGAGCAAAAAAATACCTATGTAAATATTTGGATTGGCCACATGAAAATCATATAAATAAATTTGTCATGACAAATACTTGCATAATCTTGCACTGTTTTTGCAAATATGTTATTGTAAAATTAATGGTCAAAGTTGCATCATGAAAACTTCGGAAAATAAATAAACAAGACTTATTTGTGACAGAAGATAGTATTAATTTTATTGTCTTGAAAAGGATATGAAAATAACGCCCTAATATCTAGAGCTAGGGCAAAATACTCACTTGAGACCAAGTTTTTCAACCATATGATGCTTTATAGCCGCACCAATCACCTGTTGGGGGCTCTTTACAGATGAGATATAAGGCAATATATAAGAACCAAGAGTCTTTTCAGCATAGCATATCCAACCTGCAAGGAGGAAGATTCACATATTTTTAAACTGATCCTCTCGTATTTATAGAAGGAATGTAACTAATTAAATAAAGTGTGTGATGCCATCGGTATTATGTAGACAGAGTTCAGCATTATTAATACCCAAATTAATTACATAGGTCCCTGCAAACATTTTTACCTGGGCACGCAGATGAAAGCAGGCGAAGACTGGTTCCAGCTTCTTTACCACTGGATAATTGATTTTGTTGATAACGTGAAACAAATTCATCGCATGCTTCAATAAGGGAAAGATCTCGACTGCAACTTGTGTCATAAACTGCCTTTACGTCATTTAGCTAATACTATTTCCTCTTCTTGTCAGTTGTCACAATCACAAACAACCAAGAGCAAATCAATTCCGTCTCCCTTTCGTCTTCCTTTCTGCTCTATACGTTCTATTCATGCCTACAACGCACGCGTTCGTATCAATATCGACACAGAACCATGCGGCACGATGAGAGGACTAGCCTATTGGGAGTATTGATTGATGGCACGCATCACCATCTCAAAGCTCACGCATACAGCCTGAACTTGTACCCTTGAGGTGGACGGCATGGGGGCAGCAGCCATGCGGCTAGCAACGAAGAGCAAGGGAAAGCTCCATACCCAAAGACTAGGGTAAAAGCGAAATCTTTGCGACAAAGTTTGGGGGGAGCAGCACAGCACCTGGAGGCGGCGCGCGGAGGGGTTCTTGTTGAGGGAGATGATGCAGTCCGGTGAGGGGGCGATGAAGTCGTTGAGATCCGACGCCTGAAGCGCCGGTGAGAACCTGCTCGACGACATCGCCTCGTCGGCCGGCCGGGCTTCCAGTCGATCCCGCGCGGCGCTCCCTGGAATCTCCTTTCTTCGGGTGGTCTTCTCATCTCCGCCTCCGCCTCCGGAATGAGCCAAGCGAGCAATCAATGAGCCAAGCGAGTATTTTGGGTTCGCCTCCGCGCGGGATCTCCGGATCTGGTGGGCTAGGGTTTGGGGTGCGCGCCTGGAGGGAGCACGAGCTCCTCGCGATTCGATTTTTTGTCAAGTGGGCGGCGTGATGGCTTTTTGGGTGGCCAGCTAGACACACGCGTTTTCGTCACGTATCCTATTTTCGTACCGACGAAAATATCCGGATTTCTATTTTCGTCGGTCTAGACCGACGAAAATAGTCCAAAATTTTTTTCAAATTCCCCGAGCGCGGTGACTCCATTATTTTCATCAGCCTTCATAAGGATACCGGCGAAAATAATTGTAATTTCATCGGTTATACCTCGCCGACGAAATTACTCAGTTATTTTCGTCGGTTTTTTTTTACCGATGAAAATAATTTAGACCGATAAAAATAGTGTAGATTCCTGTAGTGGCAGTTGCCTCAGCCCGCTTCGCCGGTTCGCGCATTGCCATCGTCAGTAGTTCTCGTGGCGCCCACCGGTCCGCACCCTCGCAGGCGACGATGTTCATTACCAACGGCACAAAGAAATCCCGCTCGAGTAGTCGCCTCTCATCGTTGACCCGCGGCATTGTGGCGTTCATCATGTCGAACTGCGCTGTCAAGTCGTACAGAGCTTGGCGGAACCGCGTCACGAAGAAGGGCGTGCTGTATGACCCATTCACGACGCCATGGACGAACACGGACGGCTTCATCTTCCTGATGGTGCTGAGCACCAGGTCCCTGGGGCTCAGCCCGTCGACGACGATGCTTTCGTCCATCAGGTTCTTGAAATTGAACACGTTGTTCACGACGAGCACCTCGTCGGGGTCTATGTCCAGGTTCTCGGCACGGACAACCTCCGACTTGGCTGCAATGGCGTGGAACTTGAATGGCACGCCCAACTGGCGCGCACAGTGGCTAAGCCGGCGTCCTGCCTCCTCAATCAGCTCAGCTGGGCAAAACCCGGGCTGCGGGGTGTCGATGAAGGTGATCCTCACCTCCCGCGGCCCTCCCTCCCTGTCCGCTAGCCACCGGAGCAGGTTCGGCCACTAGAACCAGTAGTTGATCATGCTGTATTGCACAATGTGCAGTTTCTGCCTCCCCGCGACAGCGTTGTAGATGGTCATGTTGGAGAAGAGGAATGTCACCTTGAGGAAGCAACAGGCGGCCATGTATATCTGGTAGGCCTTGAGGATCGTTACAATGGAGGTGCGCTTCGCCATTAGCAACTGGTAGAGCAGGCTGCCCGTCTTGCCGGCCAGCGCCTCGAGCCCTTGGCGGCTAATGCGCCACCTCGTGTGGTGTCCCCGTCGGTGACGAGTGCCTCTTGATCTGCTCCGGCTTCGCTTGCGCGCGCCGATCGTTAGCGCCCTCGCCTCCAAGACCGGATGAGAAGCGTGTGCGGTCGACGACCGCTAGCCTCGTGCAGCGCCTCCCACGCGTCTCGCCGCCTTTTCCTCTCCATGGAGACGTGTAGCTCCTGCATCTTGGTAAGGAACATGTTGTAGTCGTTGAGGATGATCTGGTCCAGCATCTCGTGGCGGCGGCTTCTCGTCGAAGTCAGTGCTAAGCGCCGCAAGTTGCTTGCTTCTCCTGCCGACGTCCAACCCCGTATCATCATCTAATTCCCCGCCAAGCTTGTTCTTGCGCCCCTACCGTCCGCCGTTTCATGGTCCCTCGGCAAGAACCTCTTGGCCTCCTCCATGCCTTTGAAGAATGCCAGGCTTGACAGCATGTCCATGCTGGTGCCGTTCTCGCCGGCGGGAAACAAGATGCTTCTAGGCTCCACCGCGTCAATGCTTTTCGGGAAGAAGGCTGGATCCTGCGTGCTGCCCTTGTTGTTGCCTTGGCCGGACAGCAAAGCAAATGCAAGCATGTCGGGGGAGGACTGGAGCCTGGAGGGCTCGATGGAAATCGTGGAATTGCACGGCCATGAGGCGAGGGCGTCGGATGAAGTGGTTGACAGGGCAGATGCGGTGGTGGTGGTGTCGGAGAGGATCTGGGCGAAAGGCTCCTGAGCCTGGAGGAGCGCCGAGTGGCCCAGGGCCTGGTCATCATGCGGCTGCGGCTGCGGCTGCGAGGAGGCCGAGTTTTCATCGTCGCCGACATCGGGCGTCGAGGGCAGGGTAAGGAAGACGGAGGACAAAGGTGCTGCTCTGTGCTCCATGAGGGCCCCCCGGAGCTCATGCTTCTGCTCCTCCCGAGTGACGGCCATGGACGTTGCTATGGCGTGGTATGGTCTCAGGCTCTCAGCCTCTCAGGGACTGGCTCGGTCATATGACGACAAAATGTAGCTGCGCTGCCTAGGGGAGGCATGCATTTACGAAGTCAGGTGTTCGATGATTCCAACCATCCAAAGACCCGGCAACAAGGCTGTAGCAGATAATGTACAGAGTTTTTTTTCTTTCCTTTTTTCTTCTTTGAAAGAAGAGACGGGACCGCGGGAGCTCTGCCAGGAGAAAGAAAGGTTCCACAATAAGTTTAGCTACGCTTATCGATAGAAATTAATAGGGATCAAATTCGGATGGATAATGGATGTATTATATTTGTTTTCATATTTTTTCAGATGTGGAAATGAATACCGATAATCTGGATACAAGTACGAATAATATTGAATACGAATCGAAACGAATACGGTCACGAATGTTTATCAAAACTTGAAAAACCTTTAAATTGTATACACAAAATGAACAAGAAAACATAACTAGTATATTTGATCCAAACATTCGTAAAAAATATGTAATGACCTAAGATTTGTATTCTTTCTTGAATTATGTTTAAAATAATAAATTATGTATTTCGAGTTTTATGCATTTTTAGCTACGTATTTAAATTATTTTCCTATTAAGGACAATAGTATTTGAATTTTAAAGAAAGTTTAAAACCTGAGAAAATTTTGAAAATAATTTTGTTAAATGATAGATTATGTCATGAGCGTTCCCAAAAAAATTCATAATTTTTGGAGCTGTTTTGCCAATTATAAAAATTAAAACTTGATTTCTGGAATAATTAAATTACAAAATGATTATGAAATTCAGAAACCCTTTTTGGCCAAAAGGGTAGCCTTGGCCCAGCCCCAAAGCCTGAGTATTCGGATAATTCGGATCTGTATCTGTATCGACAGAGAGTGAGCTACCGAATCTGTATTCGTATCTGACAGTTCGTTTCTGATCCGATACTATTCGATAAATAATCGAGAAGACAAAATCTATATTTGAAATCAGTCAAAAACTATTCAATCCATTTTCATTCCTACCGATAGAGACTGAGAAAAACCTGCAACGGCCTAAAATCTGAGAAACAATAGAATAGCAACAAGAAATAAGGCAGCAATCTTGGCCATGGAGATCTTGTGCATATGTTTTAGTTCTTAACTGGCTATTGCTTTGAATTCTTAAAACATGTTCTGCACATGGACACTTCAAACCTGCAGCTAATTTTGACAAACAAAGGCAAGCGCAATGCTCTTATCAGTTTGTGGTCAGACTATCAATTTGTGATCAGATACATAAGAAGTAGAGTTGCAACAAGGCAAGAAATATGCATTTGTAGGATTGATATATACTAAACTAGCAATCAGAGGGGGCTGAATGATTGCGCGGAAGCTAAAATCAAATTTTTGATGATTTTTGAAACACCCCAATTCGGACTCAAATTGTCTGATTCGGATTCGACAAAACAGAGTGATATATATTCACAAAAATAGTAATTTCTGAAGATCCCTTTGTTGGATTGATGTGAAATTTTAACTGTAGAAACTAGATTCAATTTCAACACTAACACAATAAGAATCAGCTCGATCGAATCTACGGATCTAGAGTTATGACCTTCGCAAGATGACTGTAATAAATAATAACAAAAATTGATCTGACCCTAATTATGAGATTAATCAAGATCTATGAGGAATTAACCAATTAAACTTTTCAGGTCAATCACTTAATACCCTACAAAGGTTTTGAATGGATCAAATCAAAATTATTATGGTGAAACCATGAATCAATCTAAAAATAAAATAGACATACAAACGAAGAATGAAAACGAAAGAATGAGATTACCAACGCATCAATTTGGAAATCTTGATCTTTATTGCCAAGATGTGTTCACAAGATGCCTTGAAAACATCCTCAAAATAATCTGATCTCACGACACAAATCTTCTAGTCGCCGGCGGCCGAGAGCAGCTTCAATCCTTTTTTTTCACGAGATGATCCAGCCGCACAAGACCAAAAAGCAATGGCCACCCTTTTAGTCACGCATGCATGCGGCCGCATGGCCAGCTACTAGTCGCCTGGAGACCCTTGGCCTGCATGCATGCACGGCCGCCAGGAAAACCAACTAGCACAAAAAAAACCCTAATTTCTTATTAAATACACGTATGCATATCCACCTGACCCAATAACACATTGCTCAATATATGCATATAATCCAAAATTCATATATACACGTGTGCGGCCCATCTGCCGCACTCACGTGACTAACAAGGCTCCATGTACAGCGTTCTCTAGCCGAACGTCCTGTATGACATCCTTGACCATCAAGACATCGATTCCTCCCTGAACCTAGTTCCGAACCTCAGTTCTTTCATGAACCTAGTTTCGGTTCCGTCATCGATCACGTTCGCCCTCGACCAACACCTACACATGAACAAACATGAAAACCATATACGAGCACAAGTCCACGACTTGACTCAAGATCAATCCATGCGACTACTCACACGAGCGCATTGCGTCAAGCAAAACCATTATCATACTATCACAAGCATATCAAATACTCATCTGAAATAACACATACATAAGCACCAAACGTGCCATGATTACAACCACTTTGCAATACCAATTTCATCATTAAGCCAATTTCTCAGCATATGATTTCACAATATCCCCCTTGATGAAAACAATGGTAACACCATTTAGAACTGAACATTAGCATTCACCTCACAACAAAATTTTTAAGAAATTTTATTTTAAAACAAAAAAGCAAAGTGAAAAATCTCCCTCTAAAAAGAAGAAAAATGAAATGTGTGTGAATATGCAATATGTGTCCAAAATTCTCCCCCTTTAACAATGGATTCATCAAGAATACAAAAGAGAGAACAAAATTTTTTGTTTATTTTTAGTTTTTTTATGTACTAAGCATTATAAGTCATTCACAAATGTACCAATTTCATCACCAAGTCATGCTATAAAAAATACTTGCACCCTCAAATCTACACATAAATAATGTAGAGTAAGCATAACTAGAAATCAAGTACTATTAATGATTTTTTGCATAGCATGATCTCCCTTTCTCAATAATCTCAAAACCTAAAAACATTAAATTTTTTTGCACTTTATTTATGCTTGAAAAACTGACTCATTAATTGATTGCAATAGAATGTAAAAATTTCAAGGAATTATATGTGCCATCAGCCTTACTTTTCAGCCATGCCAAGCAATCACAAGCTTAAGGTTTCATGGTTTCGGTCATACACAACCTCTTCCAAGTTGATATCAAAGTATAATGATAAGCAATCTCGTAAAGAAGAAGTGCGACGGTACATAACCTTAATCTTGCATTTATCAACAATCACTCTTTGAGCTTTAGCACTTAATTTTGATAAATTTCATATTTAGCATTTTTGAGCAGGATCAAGATAGCCAAGAAAGTTCAACTATGACAAGATTTAATTCAAATTGTCATTCCATTTAAATAGCCATGTCATAAACTATACCATATATGCATAAGCATGAAGTTGCAAAGACCTTGTAATATAAACAAGGCTTCAAATGACATGTGTATGAAATACAATGCTCATTACTTTTTCATTGTTTTCTTTTTTTTTTGGTTTTTCATTTAAGAAACACACAAAATAAAAAGTATGTTACAAAATATTACAAAGTTTTCAAACCCCCCTCAAAAATAACCCATTTGGTGAACCACCCCAAGTTCTCCCCGAATAAAAGCAAAATGAGAAGAAGACAAAGGTTTTGTGAAAATGTCTGCCAATTGGTGTTCAATATCCACATGATGAAGCATAATATTTCCCTTTTCTACATGATCTCTAAGAAAATGAAATCTAATCTCAATGTATTTTGTCCTAGAATGTTGCACCAGGTTCTTAGCAATGCATATTGCACTAGTGTTATCACACAAAAAAGGAACACTATCCAAATTTACCCAATAATTTTCAAGTGTAGCTACCATTCAAAAAATTTAAGAACAACAATTAACAGCAGCCACATATTCAGATTCATCAGCAGATGATTGTGCAACAGAAGATTGTTTTCTAGATGACCATGCAATAAGAGAATTACCCAAGAAGTGACATGAACTAGATGTACTTTTTCTATTAATTCTACAATCTCCAAAATCAACATCAGAAAAATGCTCTTAAACTAATGCATGAGGAAGCAGAAAGCCATATGACAAAGTCTTGAGTACCATGGAGATACACGAAAATCCGCTTGACAACTTGTCGATGTGAATATAATATGCGAGGCTTTGTTTAGGGGTATCCTTTTTGTTGGAGTATGCAAAGAAGAAATGAGGTGGGAACCCTAGCATTTTGCTCCTAAGTTCCCTTGGCCACCCTTTTTCTTTTTTCCCCACACCTCCAAGACCTCCTCCCGACTCTTGCGCTGGCGCCGCCCTCTCTGGCTCCTCCGATGCCACCCTGGCTCCTCTCCTGCGCCTTCCTCTGCGTCATTGCTCCACCCAACCTCTGCTGCTCTTGGTCGCCGCCTCGAGCCGCTTTGGCTCTTGTGCTTGCCGTGTCGCCTCCCCACTTTCTTCTTGCCCGCTCGGCCACCCTCCCTACTGACGCCGGTGACTCTCCCGGGCGTGCAGCTCTCCCCACCCCCCTCCTTCCTCCCTGTGTTTCCCTTGAGGTAAAACCCTAGAAATGTGGGGATTTAATTGTTGCATGCAAGGTGCTTGTTGTAATGCCTACAAGTAGTTGCTTTGCATTTCATGGCATGATAAATGTGAAGGTTAAAGAGAAGGAATTTTATGTTGGATATTGGACCTCTGTGATTGATTTGCATGACTTGGAAACTAACTTCTATGCTGTTGTGTTTATGAGGGTTATACATGTATGTACAGCCTAGCATATCCCTATGTATTTCACAGTGATGATTATGCCTCTATTCTGAATTATGTGTGCTGTCATTTAGCAAAAGTATGCTCATTCTGTTATGTGATTCTTGGTACACTAAGTTGTGAAATTTAGGTTTAATGAGTAGCAACCTATATACGTGTTGGGTAATTGAATCTGCACTTGTTCGGATTGGACATCATTGCTCTGTGTTAATAGGATAAATGTGTGCTTCATTTGTCTTGGCTAAATATTTATGCATGCTTGTTTTGTGAAAGGTGTGTGTCTAAATAGAGAATGAGCTAGAGCGTATGGCTTAATCATTTTCTTGAGCACGAGATCCCAGATTGAGAAATGTGTTAGTGTGTTCTTTTATTGTTTAGGTTGCTCCTGATTGCATTAATGCACTGTTTTGCTGTGATTCCTCATATGTTCTGAACTTGTGTTTTCATCCAAGGTATGCATGTGTTTACGCTTAAAATGGTGAAGGACCTATAGTTATTATGTGAGACCCCGTTCTGATGAACAGGAACCTCCATGTGATTCTTGTGCTATTCCTGGATCGATAGCTAGCACTCACATGTTTACAACAATTGGAAATCACAACCATACATTTTAATAATTAAGCGGAAACGATTATACAAATAATATTACAACTCAGAGAAATATAGCAGCAAAAGAAGCAAGCCTGTAGTTTGCTCAACCGACCCCGCAGGCAACTGACCAGGCATAAACTCCAGATAGAACACGCTGAAGGAGATCCCGCAACTTACGATGGACAACCTCGAAGCTTCACTTTCTAAACCACCTACAATATAATTAAGCAAGGGTGAGTACTTTACGTACTCAGCAAGACTTGAGCAAATCCTACAATACATGCAGGCCATTTCAAAAGAAGCTACTACAGTTAATTTGCATAAAGCGAATTTGAATTTGTAAACCAAGTTATTTGCAAACGGAATTTATAAAAGCGAGATTTAATTGATAATAAATAAGTAAAGCATAAATAACACTCACAGTCCTCCATGACGTGAGCGACGAATCATTCACATTCCTGAATTTCCATCAATGTCGGCCCTTCAACGAAAATCACAGTTTGCAAAACAAATGATACCAACCCATTTGAAAAATGATAAAACATCTAGCATTGGAATGAAATCACCAAGTGCTCATGACCGCGAGTGCGGCTAATCGATTAGATTTAAACTCTGCAGAGGTGTACAACTTTACCCGCAAGGAATGATCAACTTTTGCCCGACACACTTCCTTAGGTGTGACGTCAAGAAGACCATACATAGTCATTACATTACCTAGACATGGCTTTGACCAGCCCGGGACGTTAACCCCCGCCGTAGAACTAGAAACACACACCCAAGCTGTGGATCCACATTCACACACCCAACACAACGTTTCTAAACACGGCAGGGCGTACACCGTTGCATTAGCAAGTAGAAACCCCGTCAGGCAGACCTGACTGGAATACCTGTGCTAGCTCCCGCCTACCAATGTACAAAGCCATGTCTAATTAACGTAGCAAGCTATGGCTAACCCATCCTCACCCTTGTGGTTTGTACGGAAATCTCGGATCAATAGCGTCCCATTGCTCGGTCCTTAAAAGGGACACGGGCGACACTCCACCCTACACTACGTGCAGTTCCTGTTGCACATCCGGCTATTGCCAATAATCGCCCGCATCAACACATAGTTTTATTTTGGGTTTTTAAATCAAAGTACCCACAACCACAGTGACATTTTCAATGCTTCCAGAAAAACAAATATTGATTTGATCATGTACATTGCTGATGCTAAGGCATGACTAAGCAGGTTAATATGATCGTATATACCCAAGATGACATTAAGTAGTGCCTAATCCGTAACCTATGGTTATCAAGGTTCACATGTTCATAATCATCAAAGGAGATTCATGTGACGACAGGTATATCTACCAAACCACAAGATAGCAATTTACATAAAGTAAACGCATGCATAAAACAATTTGATGCACAAAAGGAATAGAAAATAGTAGGATCAATATGGTCAAAGGAAGCTTGCCTTGCTTAATTATTGCTTACGACGAAGACGAGGATTGCGGTTGACGACGACGACGACGGAAACAAAGGCGTCGGGTTCTACACGTCGATCAACGGAAATGAAGCAAAACAATAAACTCCAATAAGAGCGAAAGAAATAGATAACAAGAACAAATAAAACTCTGCACGAGAAACAGGGATTGCTCTTTATGAATTTATTAATCTTAATTTACGAATTCAAGATGCAAAGATTGATTAGATTGATAGAATTAATCATTAGATGCAAGCTTTATACTTTAATATTCGTAATATGAGTTTCTGCCAATTCTTATTACTTACAAGTTTTGCTCTATCAGGATTTAGATTCAAAGCAAGACGAAATAAGAATATTTCCTTAGATTATGGTAGGTTATATCTTAGAGATCATTTCTAGACTATTCTTTACTAATTTCAGATTTAGATGAGCTGCTTTGCGAGTTATTAAATAGGCTTAAGCAATCACATTGGACTATGAATGATTAGTTCGTTATCTTTAATTGATTTCGCTTAGAATTAGTTTTACGCAGGCTAAATCTATTGTTCCAGGCTATTGGCCTAATTTACATGATATTTAAGAAGGTTCTGGTGATAAAAATAACTCAACTACAGATTACTCATTGAAACTACAATTCGTTCATTCATGTTACGGTCTATAGTAATGTGATTACTTAGGGTCATTAAGCTATTAAGATTAATATGTAAACCTTAGCAAAATGAGATTATCTTTTTATAATAGGGTAGTCTACACTTTAAAGAACACTACTAAACTAGCTCCACAAGTTTTAGGATTTTGGGCGAGACTATAATCTTATCGCTAAAATGGTTCATGCTATACTTAAGGACTATACTATTCCAAATCGGCAAGAAAGGAAATGACTGATTAGCGCTTAAGGGTTTTAAGCTATTTGGATTCATGTGCAAACCTTAATGAAATAAGATTCTTTTTATAGATCATGGTAGTATAAACTTGGTACAATGTTTCTAAACTAGTTTTACTGATTTCGGTATTTAAACGGGTTATTTTATCCATCGCTGAAATAGCCTAAATGATCATATTTGCAAACCTTAAATCGGCCAAGTTTAAATCTTAATTTCCAACTAACCTATACATGATTTTGGATTCATTTTTCAGGCATCAACAGAATATCATCCTAGAAATGTTATAAAGTTGGTTTGACATTATTTTAACTTAAATTGCAAAAGATTATCTATTTACTGATTGTTATCATTAACATTTTCTTTCATTAAGAACATGCAATTCGAATCTTACTTTATATATATTTTCACATACATGGGTCCTTGCTGTTTCCAGGTATTTCATACAGTTTATTTCATCCTTTTATGAGTTATTATGCACTTACTCTTTTATATGGTCATATTAGGGCTTACTAATGTTTGCAAGATAAGTAACTTAAGCACAGATCAAAAGCTATATGTTCTTGCATGAGTGAGCTTCTCATAATTCGAGAACACATACTTATTTATTTTATGACTTATAAGTTATATTCTTCATGAGAGCAATATTGTCCATACTAGTGTGTTCATCCCACTTTAAATTTAAATGATTGTTCTGTGACTCAAGAATTGAATATTTGTGTATGCTTGAATTCATCCTGATCTTAGCATCATATAAAAATTCATTTTATTGTTTTATGACTTATTGACCACAGGTTTAATATGGAGAGCATATTAAGGCTATAAATCAAAGTTTAATCCAACTAATTGTTTTGCAGTTCAAACTTTTAATATCTTTGCATATCTATAATCTTCCTGATATTAGATAAATATACAAATTTATTTCACTGGTTTGTGACTACAAATGCACAAGTTATTAATATATGAATGTATTTCGCCAGCAATTTGATTGCAAATCAAGAATGTGCTTTACTAATGAGAAACACCTTCGGCCGCTCTTCTTCAACCACACAGGCGCGGCTCTTGGCCCCTTGCAGAAAGGAGAACAGAGAAGCTTCTAGGGCTGAACAGCGAAGGCACACCGCGTGGCGACCACACCGGGAGGATCAAGACGGCAAGGAGCATCGAGCTGCGATCAATCCGGCCGAGGAGCCACCAGGGAGGTGCGCCCACGAGGTGGGGTGGCGGCCATGGCGGATGCTCACTGGAGAAGAAGAAAGACGGTGCCTCGGTTGAATCGATGGAATCTTGAGCATCGGTGAGCTCATCAGTCCCGATTTACCAATCAATTGAGGTGGAGGCGGCACTGTGGAAGCGCCACCGGTGACCGGCCATGAGGAAGAAGGGTGTGCGTGGCGGCTACCGATCGGCGAAAGAACTAAAATTAAGAAGCTAGATGGGCTCGGTGATACTCGAGACGCCTTACGGTTGCGAGAATTTGAGAATGGCTTCTTGATTTGCTTGATCTTCTACCTCCCCTTTCTCACTTGCGCAAAGCAATGGAGGAAGAAGCTTGATCTTCGGTGAAAACAAGAAGGAGCCTTGGCTGAACTGTTTGGTTCGGGGATGGGCAAATGGCCAAGCTCCACACTTGCTCCTCTGAAGAAATTGGCATGAGAGTGCTTGAGCTCCAGGAGGTTCGGCACAAGGTGAGGATGGGGATGAAGTTCGGCGTTTGGGCGTGGCGTGACCTCCGAGGCATCGATTTCTTCTTTGGTGAGGAGGAAAGAGAGGTAGTGGAGGAGGAAGTGGAGCACTACCTCTGTGATTCCCAAGGTGCAATGTGTCTGGTTGAAGCTGGCGTGTGGGACACTGGGGCTTGCTGGCACCGACAGAAGATCTTTGGAGAAAAGAAGTGGCTGCAATCTGGGACCCGCAAAGGCGATGAGGAGAAAGAGAGGCAAGAATTCACTTAAGGATGGACTCGGGCAAAGGCATTGAACTTGCATTAATTTCGCCTGCTAATCCTTGTCAGCAATTTTTCATACTTTTGTGTAGTCTCTTCTGGAAGTAGATGATCTCCAGTAAAAAGTTTAGATCGAAATAATTGGTAGATTATTTACTAAAATTCTGATCTGCATAATGCACAGATTTCAAATTCTGCTTTTGATTTATCAGACAATTCTAATATTTTTATAAATTTTTGAAACTTTGTTTTTCAAATTATCTTGAGCTATTTGTTCTAATGGAAAATTTTCAGCTCAAGATATTGCTCCAGGATTTTATAAAAATTCTGACATTAAGATTTTCAGAATTTCATAGCTTCTGTTTTTGAATTATTTCGAGGCTTATCCCATCTGATAACTTTCTAAAATTTTTACCTGAGGTAATTACTATATCAAAGGTAACTTGGTAAATTTTTCAGCTGGAGATAAGCTCTGAATATTTTCCACGAATCCGGAAGGTGCACTGTTTCTAGTCAAACTGACCACTGTTTCATTTTTAATATTCAGATTGATATTCATGTATTTCTATTAGTGCATACTTTGGTTTCTCCACAGATTTGGATTCAGAAAATAAATTATTGCCAAGTCTTATTTTGTTCTTTTAATTTCTCCCATTTCCTTTAATTGTCTTTGCAACACTAAATCCAAGAAATCAATCCACAAAGTCATAAATTCCATAAAACTCAAAAATACTCAAAACACAAATTCACATTATAGCATTTCACGGTTTTAGAATTTTCAGGATGTTACAGATCTATCCCCTTACAGAAATCTCGACCCCGAGATTTGGCGGGTCTAAGGGGAAAGTAATTCTAAAAGAAGTTAGGAATCTCCTTCTTGAGTCGGTCTTCTCGTTTCCAAGTTGCCTATTCTTCAGAATGATTGCTTCGTTGAACCTTGATCGTCTGGCGGAATTTATTACGAGTGTGGCGTTTAGTTTCTCTTAAGATTTTTAATCAGATGCTCCTGATAGGTTAAATTGGGTTGTAGATCGATTTCATTTAGCTGAATGAGCTCAGAAGGAAGGTGAAAACATTTTCTTAATTGCGATACCTAGAAGATATGATAAACACTGGAGCTAGGATGACAACTCTAATTTATATGCCTTTTATCCCATTTTCTCCGCGATACGATATGGCCTAATATATCGTGGCACCAGGTTACTTCGGATGTGGAAACGGTGAATACCACAAACTTTACAATTCTCGAGGATGAGATAGATTTGGGAATTCTTTATCGAAGGTGACTTTGTCGTTCTTGTTGATACGTCGCTTTCCTTGCAATTGCTTCACTGGATCTTCATCTTGCGATTCCAAGTGGACGTGCAAAAAATAGAAAAGAATTCTATTTGAGTTTTAGGTAAGCGGATGAGAGATACTAATACTTTCTATATATTTCTTTTGGTTGAATAATTAGTATTGTTTATAAGGATAATTCAATTTAGAGAGTGGTCTGCGATATATTTGGAATTCTTGGGGCGAAGGAAAAGTTGCATTGTCATTCGATTCGGTTGGGAAAAATCGAATGTTTAATATCAAGGAAGGCATTTGATTACAATGATTGACTTGTATAGTTCGACAATAGTGGATGAAATGAGTTGAGTATAAATGTCATTTCAAATTGACTTTAAATTGAAAACAAGGTAGAGGTAATTCAAGCATTTGGTTGGGGTAGAAGAACTAATAAGTGATTCTGATGACTTGATTCATTTGATCACTTTGGTAGACAAAAGGTTTTGATTTTCTTTGGATTTGACAACTAGGGAGGAATAAAATGTATAGGATCAAAAGATTAATTGCAGGGATTGAATACGCAAGGAACATACTCAATACCATATTAAAAGTCGATTACAACCATATAAGGAATATGTTTACATTTGGAGTCGGCGACAAGGCGGGTGGACATGAGCACTTAATGTCTTCTAGGTCTTCAAAATAGTTTAGAGATTACTAATATCTTTCTTGACAAGGGGAAGGGGAACTTTTCTTGGATTGATGTTGGTGAGGTATCCAAGTCCTTCTTAGCTGATGCGGACGACGCTATCAAGTTGATACTGCATCTGGTAGGTCTAAGCTTCTCGAGGCTGGAAAAGTGGTAGAGCTTTCTTTTTCTTTGGACAACCATTTGCATAATGCCCACGCTCACCACAGCAAAAGCAAATAATATTAGCTTTCCGTTTTTGAGTACCAGAGAATTGCTCATTGGTTTGGCTAGAGGGATGGACGGATGGAGGTTGAAATTGCGCGCAGAGTTGTGTAGAATTCTTCTCGAGGCAAGCATTTTCATTCCAATGCCTCATCTTTACCTGATCCTTTGGGCAATCTACTTCAGATTTTATTTCTTCCATTCTTGGAGCTATAAACTTAGCTGATGTGACTACTGGCATGTTTATGATGCTAGGAGGTGTTTGTTTTCTTTGGGGGCACCGATTGGCAACATGATCCTTCTTGCAACAAATGTAGCGCTTTTGTTTCTTTCGTGACAACCGCTATGATTAATTGCATGACTAATTCCTTCTTCCTTATTAGCCTCATTTTTTGTTTCTTGGGACATTCTCCGGCACAATGACCTTCCTCTTCACATCTGAAACATCTTGATAGTGATGGCCATTTATTGCTTTACGGACGGAAGTTGTCATGATTAAAGTATTGTTTCTTTGGTTCTTCAGCGACTTCTCTTGCATAGCTTTTCTTTTATTTGCCAACTCTTGGCGACTAAGTGTCGGGACCGAATTTGCAAATCCGGACCCTCTGTGTATTCAGCACTAGTCGAGGATCACGCTAGTGCACACAGTCTCAACATTGGTACATATCACGGTCATAACCAACGAAATAATAAGTACTTTGATTAAATACTCAAACTAGTTGATCGACCTTATGGTCAAGTTACAAGATACGCCTGCAGAGCGAAGACTTATTAAAATATTCAAATGCAGGCGGAAATAAAATAAACTCGTGGCGCCAACCAATTTGCCACGAACAATGGCCAGGCTCGCTCCCTAGTTTGTCGGCTCCTCTGATACTCCTCCTCTGGCGGGGTTTGCTTCTTCTTCAAGCTGAAGTTGTGTTGTTGTGGGGTGAGTACTTTGAGCACTCAAAGCAAGTCATGCACAGAATGCAATTTGAATATTCTACATGCATGGCTTAGTACAAAGGATAGGCTATGGTTCATGAGCGGTACAGCATTCAAGATAAACAGTAATAGATTGCAAAGCAGTAAAACAGTAGTAAGAATAATAGCTTTCACAAACATTTCAATCGTAAATCCTTTTTCCATCCTAAGTCAAGTTCATCATCACCAACCCAAGCATTTTTCCATCAACAATTCATTTTTATGAAAATCTAACCCTTGACCGTAATCACCGAGCGATGCTCAATACCGTGAGCACGGCTATTCGAATAGGTTGTACACTCTGCAGAGGTTATACACTTTACCCACAAGATACAGTCAAATACCACCAAGGCAAATAACCGTAACGAAGCCTTTCCAAAGTTCCATCTAAACCCAAGATCTTGCCGCTAAGGTTTCAACCTTTGGAGGGACTGGTTACCACACCCAGGGCCCCCCTCTTGCGCCATGTGAGTTCTCATTCCGCTTCTCCGGGCCTCACACCACCACGACAGTACCAAAGAATAGATTTCCCAGTTTACTCAGCTAAGCCCGTCCCATTACGGAACTTGTGGCTGTATGAGAGACTCAGTTCAAATGCTCGCAAGGTTAAGTCCTTAGTTGACCGAGGCAAGACTAACCAAGTGTGATCTCAATTATCCAAAAACCAATAAAAACCAAATACGACCGCCTTGATTGCCACTCTTGGCCCACCAGAAACAATCTTGCCATTTGCCCCAGTCTAAATCATTTTCCCACCCCGGTTCTTTACCATTGCACCACGTGCCATCATCAACTCAATAACACATGTCTCATTCACAAAGCATGTTCAATATCTCATTAAGTCAGTATTCACTTTGGTATTCCAAAATCATGAAATGTCCACGTGGCGAGGCTAAGCATACTACTTGGTCTACTCAACCCATGTTGGCAAATTATAAAAGTCCAACTATTAATCCATATCCTAGGGTGACAAAAGATTCATGGCCTACAATTATATATGACAAGGTGGCATCTGACAACTTAGGCATTTAACTAATCCCAAAACTTATTCAAAATCATTTCTATCAAATTAGCATGCAATAGTTTAAATCAAAATAATTTGCTCTAATAGGTCCAACATGATCAAACACAACTTGCCTTCAAAAAGTGCTGGTTACGGTTCTGAACTTGCTCTCGGTCAGAACTTCTCCTCGAAACCTTCGGGCACTTCAACGTCTACGCGAACGCAAATAAATAGCAATAAATAAATAAAACAGAGAGCAACTCAAGCCTAAAATTCAAATAAAATTCATAAACAGAAAGAGCTTGATTTTACAAATTTATAGAAATTGGAATCACTCAAATCGGAGTTAAAACGCAAAAGTTATAAGCATTTGAAGTTTCAAAATACATTTAAAATCAATAAACCGAATTAAATAAATATTTTCTTTTCGGAAAATTAATTATTGCGTCATCTGTGACACGTGTCGCCACCAGAGAGTGACACGTGGCCTTGCTGACGTCAGCCCTGACCGGCTCCCGTGATGACGTCAGCATGACGTCATCGTGACGTCAGCACGACTCGGCTCTCTCACTGACAAGTGGGACCCACCGTGACGTCGGCATGGCGTCGGGGTGACGTCTACGCGCGCGGTGCGTCTTGGTGACGAGTGGGCCCGTCTTTGTCGGCGTCTCGTGTGAATAGTGCAGTCTGGTGACATGTGGGTCCGTCTTGTCGGCGTCTCATGCACGGTGGCGATCGCGGTGCCAGCGACATGTGGGTCCGTGTTGTCGGCGTCTCGTGCACGATGAACGGCGGCGTGGCAATCTGGCGACCCTCGATTTGCATCTAACGGCGGAGATTGGAAGATGAAGTTTATCGTGCAAAGGCGGCGTGGGCTCACCTCACGATCGGATTCGGATCGTGTGGTGGCGGCTTCGAAACTTCGGCGGCGTTGCGGCGGCTTGATTCGACCGGAGGCGAAGACGACGACGTCTTGCGCTGGCGTTTCGAGCTCCTCCGGCGAAGAAAAATGCGCTCCGACGCGGCGCGACGAGGTGAGTTCGAGGTGGCACGGCGACGGCGGAGAGTGACCGTGGCGTTGAAACGCCAGCGAAGAAGTCGGCGGGTGGCTCGGCAACCGGCAAGCTTCGCGGCGCAGGCTGGCGGCGTCTCGGGCGATGGGAAGTGTCTGGCGAGTCTTGGCGGCAAACCGAGGAACACAGGAGGGCGGCGCATTAAATAGGGGCTCTAGGAGTCCGTCTTGCTTCAGAAACGCGAGGAGTCCGTGGCGCATGAGTCCGTGGCGACTTCGGAGTTAGGCGACGTGGCGACGTGAGGCCGTCGGATGAAGATCGAGCAATTGGTAAGCGTTAGGGTTTTTCCGAGCGGTCGCACGATTACTCGGCCCGATCTTGTTCATCGGGATTTTAATCCTTTTAGAATAAAATTTATCCCGAAATTAAAATAATTTATTTGGGGCATTAAAAATACTAGAAAAATCTAGAAAAATTCCCAAAAATATTTTAGGACATTTGTGACTCAAATAAAATATTTTCAGCAAAACTTTATTTTAACTTTTCCATTATTTAATTAATTTGATAAATGGTTTAATTCAAAATAAATTCAAATAATTCCAATAAATCCAAATAAATCCAAATAAATTCCAGAAATTCCCAAAAATTCAAAATACTAATTTAATGCAAGAAAAGCAAAAATTGGTGTGTTACAAACCTCCCCCCTTAACGGAATCTCGACCCCGAGATTCAGGGCTGACTAAGGAATAGGTTGGGGAATTCCTGCTTCAGGTCTTCTTCACGCTCCCAGGTTGCTTCGCTCTCGGAATGGTTACTCCACTGAACTCTGCAGAAGCGGGTCGATTTATTTCTCGTCTCTCGATCCATCATGTCCAAGATCTTCACCGGGTACTCTTTATAGGTCAAATCCTCCTGCACTCTCTGACCGACTCTAACCGGCATCTGCTCTTCGGCACTCGGAGACATTTCTTTAATTGTGACACATGGAACACATCATGCACACTGCTAGAGATGCGGTAGCTCAAGCGATATGCTACCTCACCTCTCGACTTAGAATCTTGAATGGGCCAACATATCTTGGCGCTAACTTCCCTTTAGTGTGAAACCTCTTAACTCCTTTGAGTGGGGTAACTCTGAGATACACAAAATCTTCAGGCTCAAAGCTCAAATCCCTGCGGCGATTATCGGCATAACTCTTCTGTCTTGATTGCGCAATTTTCAATCGTTCCCTGATCATGGCTACCTGCTCTTCAGCTTCTTGAAGAATGTCCGGCCCAAACATATGACGTTCTCCGGTCTCATTCCAATTCAGCGGCGTTCGACAGGGTCTTCCATATAGCGCTTCGAATGGCGACATCTGTAAACTTGCCTGGTAACTATTGTTGTAGCTGAACTCGGCATATGGCAAACACTTATCCCACGAAGTTGTATAAGCCAATGCACATGCCCTCAACATGTCCTCCAGTATCTGATTAACTCTTTCCGTTTGCCCATCTGTCTGTGGGTGATATGCAGTACTGAAGTTCAGGCGGGTTCCTAGGGCCTCATGCAACTTATCCCAAAATCTTGAGGTAAACTGGGTACCTCTGTCCGATACAATTTTCTTCGGAACTCCATGCAGACACACAATTCTTGACATATACAAATCTGCTAAGCGGTCCCCTGAGTAGGTAGTTTTCACCGGTATGAAGTGGGCGACCTTGGTCAACCGGTCCACTATAACCCATATGGAGTCATACCCTGTCTGGGTCCTCGGTAGACCAGTAATGAAGTCCATTCCGATTTCCTCCCATTTCCACTCAGGTATCTTCAGTGGCTGTAGCAACCCTGCTGGCCTTTGATGCATTGCTTTGACTCTTTGGCATATGTCGCACAACGCAACATGCTCTGCAACTTCACGCTTCATGCTTGGCCACCAAAATCTTTCCTTCAGGTCTTGGTACATCTTAGCGCTTCCCGGATGAATCGAGTACTTGGAGTCATGGGCTTCCTCCAGAATCAGCTGTTTCAGTTCCTGCTTGTGCGGTACGCAAATGCGACTCCTCATCCACAATGTACCTTGCTCATCCAGCTTGAAATCCTTCGCCTTGCTTTCCTCCATTTTGGACTTAATCCTCTGAATCTTGACATCGTCTTTCTGTCCTTCACGAATCTGATCTTCCAGGGTAGGCTTCATTTCTAGAGCGGCTATAAATCCTTTAGGCACAACATCCGACTTGACACGAAATTCCTTGCATAACTCAACTTTGGTTTTCTCCCACCAACATGCTCCTGAGAATGGCTTTTTCGACTTAAAGCATCGCCACCACATTGGCTTTCCGGGGTGATAATGAATCCCAGTTGTAATCCTTAATTAGTTCCAACCATCTTCTCGCCTCATGTTCAGGTCCGATTGTGTAAATATATATTTAAGACTCTTATGGTCGTGTACACCTCACATCTGTTTCCAATCGGATAGTGCCTCCATAACTTCAAAGCATGCACTACTTTGCTAACTCCAAGTCATGTGTGGGTAGTTCTCCTCATGCGGCCTCAAGCGCCTTGGCGATCTGCATAGCGACCTTTACATTACGCATTAACACGCATCCTAGTCCTTGGCGCGATGCATCACAAGATATATCAAAACTCGCTTAAATCCGGTAGTACTAACATGGCGCCGTTGTCAAACGTTTCTTCAACTCTGGAAACTCCGCTCACATTCGGCGTCCATGCGAACTTCTTTTCCTTTTTCAACAATTGCGTAAGAGGTCTCGCAATCGTTGAAAATCCTTCAATAAATCGGCGGTAATAACCGCCATTCCAAGGAAACTACAATTTGAGTCACCGTTTTGGGTGGCTCCCAATGCAACTCTGCTTCCACCTTACTTGGGTCAAGCTGCGACTCCTTGGCGGTCACCACATGTCCAAGAAATTCCACCTTGTTCTTCCGAAGTCACACTTGCTAAACTTAGCGAAAAGTTGTTGCTCTCTTAACCTCTCGTAACTAGCCCGGATGCTCGCATGCTCTTCCTCGGTCTTGGAGTAAACTAGAATGTCATCTATGAACACAACAACGAACTTATCCGGTATTCCATGAAAACCTTGTTTATCATGTTCATGAAATATGCAGTGCATTTGTCAAACCGAAAGACATAAGCTGTGAACTCGTAATGTCCATATCTTGACGAAAATGTTGTCTTGGCACATCCTCCGTCGAATCTTCACTAGTGATAACCTTGATCGTAGGTCAATCTTGGAGAAAACTCGGCTCCTCTCAAGCTGGTCAAGCAGATCATCGATCTGGGTAGCGGATACTTATTCTTTATAGTGACTTCATTCGATTTCATTAATCCACACACATCCCAGTAACTCCGTCCTTCTTCTTGACAAATAGAACCGGTGCTCCCCATGGCGACGAACTTGGTCTAATAAATCCCTTATCCATTAACTCCTCTATCTGCTTCTTCATTTCCACTAGCTCATCGGTTGACATCCGATAAGGTCTCTTAGCTATCGGGGCTGTTCCCGGTACTAACTCGATTACAAACTCTATGTCCCTGTCTGGTGGCATCCCAGGTAAATCCTCTGGAAACACATCCGGGTATTCTCTGACAACTGGTACGTCTTCTATGCTGACGGCCTTCACACTATTGACCATCAACTGTCCATCCCGAACGGCAGTGGCTTGAAACTCTACTTTTCTCCCACAAGGACTCTCGACTGATATGACTCTTCGTCCACAGTCTAACACAACCTTGTGCTTAGACAACCAATCCATTCCCAAAATAACATCTAAGGTCTGGGTATCTAACACTACTAAGTTTGCTAGGAACTCCATTCCATCTATAAGCAACTTTACCCCAGAACATCCTACATCAGATCGGAGTTCTGATCCCGGGGATTGTACTAGCAATACATGCCTAAGGTTCACCATTTTCAATCCACTATTCACAGCAAAAATCCGAGATATAAACGAATGCGAAGCTCCAGAATCAAATAAAACTGTTGCAGTCTCGAGTTGACAAGTAACTTATCCGATCTGACGTCCGATGTATTCTGCACTGCATCGGCGGTGACATGATTGACTCTGCCTCTTACCACAGTCTGAGTGGCAGCTCCAGATTGTGCAACTCCACGGCTTGCTCCTGGCGCAGGTGTCTTTGTTGGAGTAGTCCCAAGGTTGAAGCGAACTGGTGTCACTCCTCCTCCCTTCTTAGGACAATAATTTGCAAAATGCCCTGGCTCGTGACAGATAAAACAACGTTTAGCGTCATTCCGCTCCTACATTTGCATTCCCAACTGGTGTTGGTGTCTGGAAATTTTGTCCGGCAGGTCTTGGTACTGGCGGTGGCGTCGTCATCACATTCCTTGGCTGAAATCTGAAGAACTGGTTTGGTGCAACCCTCAACCGCTGCGCTCCCTGGCGTGCTCCCTGCTGTGCCATCCTGCGCTTCCGGTTGTCCTCCAGCTCCTTGCGCTTGTCCTCCAATATCAGCGCCTTGTTCACTAGCTCCTGAAAATCAGGAAAAGTGTGGGTTATGAGTCCCACTGCAGCCACAATTCAGTCCTTTCATGAATCGAGACTGCCTGGCCTTATCCGTTGCTACGTCCTCAGGTGCGTAGCGTGCCAGTTGTGTGAACTTATTCAGATACTCGGACACTGATTGATTGCCCTGCTTCAGTGCCCTAAACTCCTCCTTTTTCAGCTCCATTATGCCTTCGGGCACATGGTACTGCCGGAAGCGATCGTGAACTCCTCCCGGTGATGTCTGCGGGTGCTCATGAGCAACTTGAGAGTTTTCCCACCATTCATTGCGGTTCCTTCAAGTGATGAGAGGCATAGAGTACCCTCTCATTTCCTTCACACCGGGTAATGTGCAACTTTTCTCTATCGTCCTCGACCAATCATCGCCTCCAATGGATTGGCATTTCTAGAAAATGTAGGCGGTCGTGTCCTCATGAATTCCGAGCGACCTCGAGTGTGGTCTCTGCCTTTGGGTTGACTGGTTAGCTTGGGCGGCGGCGGCTTGGGCGATGACTCTTTGCATCGCTGCATCATGGCATGCATGCGGAGTGTCATGCAGCAATAAAGGCTCCAAAGTTCGCATATCAATGGCGGTCTTGGTTGGGGTCCTTGTCCTTCCCCATCGATGTTTCGGTGGCGAGAACCGCTCCCATTTCCTCCTTGGTTTCCTCGAGTGTTCACCATCTGCCGATTGCTCCATGGTTTAGAGACGAGAGGGAAATAAGAATAGACGAGTAATAGAGTACTTATGCAGGGTCAAAGGTGTAACACAAAATCCAACTTTATTACTTTATTAATATTTGGGTATGGTTGCTCACAATGCCTAAGGGCCTTGCAACACATACCAATCACTCACAAGCATGAAAGAAGCAAATCGAACTAACATTCCGGAGTCAAACGCCTCTAAGGGTGACTCTTATTCCAGGACGCGACTCGACGCAGGAGTCTCAACCACTAATCCTAACGCTCACTCCTCTAGCCATCCCCCACCGGAACTTCCTGGTGGATACACCAGGTGTGCTGGTGCGGGTACAAACCTATCCCAACGATCCTCTGCTGGATGCGCCTCCTGCACAAGCTCAACCTCCACTGGTTCCTGCTTGACCTCCACAGGCTCGGGCTTCACTTCCACTTGCTCCGACTTCACTTCCACTGGCTCTGGCTCTGGCTGCGGCTCCTGCTGTGGCTCCTCCGGGTCTGGGTCGTGTAGCTCCAAAGATCAGCTCCGGCTCTGGTCCGTCTGTTGTCTCCAGTTCCCCAATCCTCTGGATAGAGTGGGCCAAATACTCACAAGTGCGCAGCAGATGAGCCCTAAGGCTGTGTGAACTCAAATCACGAGACCTCTGCAGCTCTGAACCGTCTCGTCGATAGCATCCTCTTGAGCGATAACATATCGGCCGGTGGGTGATCGTGGCATCCTCCTCCTCGATGGGCTCTCGGTTGTAGCGAGTGTCTCTCACGGGTGGTGACGAAACATGTGCCATCCAACTCTCTGGGGTAGGTAGTCGAGCAATCGCCTCATCGCCAGACGCGATGTCTCCTGAATCCCAGCGTCAAATGACAACCTCCTGGCGTGATACGGATCTGACGGCTCGCCCTCGCCCTATCCCGGCGTAAACCATGATAGTGACATCGGGCAATATCCAATCCTGCTGCGACTCTGATGAGTTCCCGGTAGATCGGCTGTCATATCCTCCAAGCGGTGCATCATCGCCAAAGCTCATGGCGTACCCTCCGAAGGCTCACCAAAAGAGTGGATCATCCTCATCGCCAAAGGACACTCACGTGAAACTCAGATATTTTAATCAATGCGAATATGTGTTGAATTCAGCAAGGGGTATGAAAGAAGAGAAGGGTAAGTCGAGATTGCATTATCATCTTGGTGCATTTTAACTTTTAGAAAATAATTTTATCCTCACTCGACCATTCTAACTAAGGGCGATCCTACGGTCGGTATGGCTCGATACCACCTCTGTCGGGACCCGAATTTGCAAATCCGGACCCTCGTGTATTCAGCACTAGTCGAGGATCACGCTAGTACACACGATCTCAACATTGGTACATATCACGGTCATAACCAACGAAATAATAAGTACTTTGATTAAATACTCAAACTAGTTGATCGACCTTATGGTCAAGTTACAAAGATCGCCTCGCGAGCTTAAGACTTATTAAAATATTCAAATGCAATGAAATAAAATAAACTCGTGGCGCCAACCAATTTGCCACAGGCAACTGACTGGGCTCGCTCCCTAGTTTGTCGGCTCCTCCTGATACTCCTCCTCCTGAGCAGGGTTTGCTTCTTCTTCAACTGAAGTTGTGTTGTTGTGGGGTGAGTACTTTGAGCACTCAGCAAGTCATGCACAGAATGCAATTTGAATATTCTACATGCATGGCTTAGTACAAAGGATAGGCTATGGTTCATGAGCGGTACATCATTCAAGATAAACAGTAATAGATTGCAAAGCAGTAAAACAGTAGTAAGAATAATAGCTTTCACAAACATTTCAATCGTAAATCCTTTTTCCATCCTAAGTCAAGTTCATCATCACCAACCCAAGCATTTTTCCATCAACAATTCATTTTATGAAAATCTAACCCTTGGCCAGTAATCACCGAGCGATGCTCAATACCGTGAGCATGGCTATTGAATAGGTTGTACACTCTGCAGAGGTTATACACTTTACCCACAAGATACAGTCAAATACCACCAAGGCAAATAACCGTGTGAAGCCTTTCCAAAGTTCCATCTAAACCCAAGATCTTGCCGCTAAGGTTTCAACTTTGGAGGGACTGGTTACCACACCAGGGCCCCCTCTTGCGCCATGTGAGTTCTCATTCCGCTTCTCGGGCCTCACACCACCACAGCAGTACAAAGAATAGATTTCCCGGTTTACTCAGCTAAGCCCGTCCCATTACGGAACTTGTGGTGTATGAGAGACTCAGTTCAAATGCTCGCAAGGTTAAGTCCTTAGTTGACCGAGGCAAGACTAACCAAGTGTGATCTCAATTATCCAAAACCAATAAAAACCAAATCGACCGCCAGTTGCCACTCTTGGCCCATCGAAACAATCTTGCCATTTGCCCCAGTCTAAATCATTTTCCCACCGGTTCTTTACCATTGCACCACGTGCCATCATCAACTCAATAACACATGTCTCATTCACAAAGCATGTTCAATATCTCATTAAGTCAAGATTCACTTTGGTATTCCAAAATCATGAAATGTCCACGTGGCGGGGCTAAGCATACTACTTCGGTCTACTCAACCCATGTTGGCAAATTATAAAAGTCCAACTATTAATCCATATCCTAGGGTGACAAAAGATTCATGGCCTACAATTATATATGACAAGGTGGCATACAGCAACTTAGGCATTTAACTAATCCCAAAACTTATTCAAAATCATTTCTATCAAATTAGCATGCAATAGTTTAAATCAAAATAATTTGCTCTAATAGGTCCAACATGATCAAACACAACTTGCCTTCAAAAAGTGCTGGTTCTGGTTCCTGAACTTGCTCCTGGGTCAGAACTTCTCCCTCGAAACCTTCGGGCACTTCAACGTCTACGCGTAACGCAAATAAATAGCAATAAATAAATAAAACAGAGAGCAACTCAAGCCTAAAATTCAAATAAAATTCATAAACAGAAAGAGCTTGATTTTACAAATTTATAGAAATTGGAATCACTCAAATCGGAGTTAAAACGCAAAAGTTATAAGCATTTGAAGTTTCAAAATACATTTAAAATCAATAAACCGAATTAAATAAATATTTTCTTTTTCGGAAAATTAATTATTGCGTCATCTGTGACACGTGTCTCCACCAGAGAGTGACACGTGGCCTTGCTGACGTCAGCCCTGACCGGCTCCCGTGATGACGTCAGCATGACGTCATCGTGACGTCAGCACGACTCGGCTCTCTCACTGACAAGTGGGACCCACCGTGACGTCAGCATGACGTCAGGGGTGACGTCACACGCACGGTGCGTGCGGCTGACGAGTGGGCCCGTGCTGTCAGCGTCTCGTGTGAATAGTGCACAGTGCGGCTGACATGTGGGTCCGTCTTGTCAGCGTCTCATGCAGTGGCGAGCGGTGCCAGCGACATGTGGGTCCGTGTTGTCGGCGTCTGCGTGCACGATGAAGCGGCGGCGTGGCAATCTGGCGACCCTCGGATTTGCATCTAACGGCGGAGATTGGAAGATGAAGTTCTTGTGCAAGGGCGGCGTGGGCTCACCTCGTGATCGGATCGGATCGTGTGGTGGCGGCTTCATGAAACTTCGGCGGCGTTGCGGCGGCGCGATTCGACCGGAGACGAAGACGACGACGTCTTGCGTGGCGTTCCCGAGCTCCTCCGGCGAAAATGCGCTCCGACGCGCGCGACGAGGTGAGTTCGAGGGTGGCACGCGGCGGCGAGAGTGACGGCGGCGTTGAAACAGCCAAGAAGTCTTGGCGGGTGGCTCGGCAACCGGCAAGCTCGTCGGCGAGGCGGCGTCTCGGCGATGGGAAGTGTCTGGCG